>JASDQU010106374.1:57662-92085 GCA_032191745.1 Picea mariana
CTGAAATGATTTATTCAATAGCTTGTAGTTGATCTCTTAACTAAGATATTCTCACAAAGTATGATGGTATGTTGTCATCATCATTCATTTTCATTTCACGGAGCTCATTCTTCAGACTCATTACTTGTATAATGTTCCTGGCTGAGAAGAGGTTAGTTAGGGCATCGTGCATCTTCTTAGATGAGTCAAGATGAGAGACGTAGGGTATCAAGTGGTATTTTACAGAGTCAACTATGATACTCATGGAATTGATGTCATTGTCCTTAAACTTCTCCATAATTGAAACGTTATGAGGTTCCTTATCTTTCCCTTATTCAACCTGTGGTTCCATAATCTTTCTTTTCACGATATCCAACATTTTATTCTTGGCAAGGATTAGGTCAATTCTTGTCTTCCATGCTTTGAAGTTAGAAGCCCCTTCTAACTTGTTTTTTGACTTCATGGAGTAAGTCATGACTTCTTTGACTTGGTCAACCTTTGACTTTGACCAAAAAATCAAACTTGATGTCTTAGCTTGCTAAGAGTATCAAGAGATGCATTGGGTTAGGGAGAACTAGGCTATCCAGAAATTAGGTTAATATCTTCACTTAAGGTGCCTCAACAAGAGGGTTAGGGTTTCATTGCCGCAGCAAAAACTGGCTGCAACTGCAACTGTAACTGAGCAAATATTCCCAATCTATCTTTCAGTGGTTAGACTATCCGAAGATAGTGTGGTCCCATAACCTGTTAGAAATAATAGATGTGTGCATTTAACCACAGACAATATAGCAATACTGTCACCCAACCATAGGCCGAAGCCACCCCTGAGCACCTTAACCTTGACAGAGAATGATTCCAGAAGAAAACCCTAGGCCTAATAACCAATCAATGTAGCGTACCTCTCTCCAGATGTAGCATACAAGGTAGAAAGTTCAAACCATAACCAATAGAAAGTCTAAACCATAAACCAAGAATACAGATTGTAGTAGTTGCAGATGCAGCTACTCCCCAGACTTGCGCACTTACCCAGTTTTTGCAGTGCGCACTTCTTCACTGCTATAGTTTTGAGCTATGTATTCAAAATGAGCTCTGATGTCCTGTATTTATACTATCATTCCTGAGTTTTCTAGGGCGAATTCTCATTCTAGAGGCTAAACACTTAATATTAAATATTTCCTGTAGTCAACTTGTCTTCTAGGGTTATGTCTAATGCTTTAGGGTTCCTTCTTGCTTCCCAGAATATTCTATTCTCGTCAGGGTTATAGGTGGAGGTAAATACCTCCCGCAGCTACCATAATATCAACATGATCATCCTGGAACTCCTATCTGCAAGCATAGCCACAAGCTCGATCTATCCATCTCTCGAGTAGATTAGCATACGTAGATGATGGCTCATCTTCATCCTCATCAACACAATCACTACTCCCTAAAGACTAAGAAGATGTGAGATAACTCAAGAAGACCCCATGCTTCACCTAAGGGGAATAAATGAGGTACGAGACAGGCTCAGGTCTAGAAGAATAAAAACATTGCCTCTTTGTTTGTGAATTTTAGTGAGAATCCCCAAGATGAAAAAACTTTCACTTCGTAGAGTGAACCTCTAATTTCCCCATGACTACTATGTATTGGTACTCGTCCAAAATCAAGGGTGAATATGGTTGAAAATTCTCATAGAACAAAAATTCATCCTTGAAAGGATATGCATCACAATTCTCGAGGGATGACTGGAACCACCCTAAAGATGTTGAGACAAGTCATCCTCAAATGGATTGAACAAATCTGTGTTCATACCATGATCACCATCCCAAACATCTGAGTCATATATGCATGGATACCAATCCTTTGTTTGAGGGATACCCTCAACATCATAGATGGGATCTCTGTCAAAGGTGAAAAGGGTCATGTCCCATCCACGTTCTCCAGTCTGTATCAAAGTGTCAATATGTTGATCAAATGTATCCAAGGGCTCTTCTAGTGCTCCTTCACTTCCAGGATCATGGAATAGACTGTCATTAATATCCTCGAAAGGTTCATGACTCATAGTTATCTCTTCTTGATGTGTATGAGGAATATCATCTTGGATGTCTTCATCTGGGTCATTAAGTGAAATCACTTCATCTTCATTAAATGCCTCCTCGGAATCTTCAACGTGATAAGCTTCATAGGGATCTTTTTGGAATATTTCTTCATAAGCATGTTCTTCAAGCACCTCTTCATCCATGAGGGCTTGGTATTCGACAGACTCATGCAATAACTCTTTTACTTGGTTCATCATCTCTTCAGCGGACTTATTAGCAGCTCTTTCCATTTCCATCTATAAAATTTCCTTCCATGAGAAATGGAGAGGTTTTGGTTGATTCTAAGGTGTCATAGTCCCATCGACCAGAAGAAAACCACAAAGGAGTCTCCATAGGAGAGAAAGGATCATCAAAGGATGAAAAGGAAAAGGAGGGGAAAGGCAAGTAATGGAAAGGTGGAGTTACCAGACAAACTTTGAAGAAGGTTTGTCAAATGAAATGGGTAGGTTCTTGGAGTGGAGTCGTCAAGAAATATTTGGGAAAGAGACTTGTCAAAAATTTCATTTACGTCACGAAGAGGATTCAAAATCCTCCCCAAAAACAACACCAAAATGTTAAAGCACAATTTGCAGGTTTGGAAAATCCCAATCCAACCACAAAAGCAAGTGCTACAACTTGGGAATCCTACACCCAATGTCACCTAGATGTAGGTCTCACACTCCAAGGGTGACTAGGTCACTCTAAGAAGGCGATATTAGTGACCCTATGGGGAAAGAGAAGGATGAAGGGAAGTGTAAGGAGAAGTCCCCTAGAAGGTCAAGTGATGAAATAAATGATTGGTTGAAACTGGTAAGTGAAGAGAGGTAAATGGATACCAAGTAAAGATATAGTTGTCAGTGCACCTGTACCTGCCCAAGACACAAGAAAAGACACTTTTCCAACCAAGAATAGTAATGGATCATAAATTTAAGCTTTCTGTCCCTAAAATATAGCAGGATACAGGTTAGTAAATCAGCAATAGATTACATCCAAATCAGCGATTAAAAGTTCTATATTAGTTAGCAATGTCAACAATAAAACTGGTAACCAATGTGGACCGAAAATAGCACTTCAAGACTGAATAAAGATGGTTGTCGTAAAAGTAAACTTCTGCAACAGTATATCAGCCTTATTGTTGTAGCATTCAATGGAGTACAACATAAAATTTGACCATCAAAAAGTTCCAAAATCTATCACAATAGACGCACCTAGGTTAGTAGGTTAAACTAGCAAAGTTAGAGGGTGAGTTTGTGAGATATTAGCAGTTAGGGTTGGAGTTTAAAGCAGCCCAAATGGTTGTAGGTTATTTTTACTAAAGAAATAATAACTTGTGGTAGAAAGAGGACTCCCTAAGGGAGATATAATCCCCAAGGCATCAATATCATTATCCAAAAGAGACAACTTCAAAACTTGAAATTTGTACGTTTACCAAGGCAGCAATTTATTTCTCCCATGCAATAAGTAAATGACTAGTGCCTTTAAGAAAGGGTAAATGGAGTCAAGAGAATTTGAAGAATATATATAGGCTACTTCCTTGGGGGTGTAAACTCTTTTACTCCCGAAGGCAAGCTTCTCTTAGCTAGGGTTTCAACTATGAGGGTGTATGCAATTTTACTCCTCTTAGTAAACCCTTATGAAGCAATATTCCCTTGGCAATAAAATGGTGGAAACAAAAGTAGGGGTGTATGCCCTTATACTCCCTACTTGGCTCAAGCAAATGGAACCTTTAACTTGTACAAATTATGATACAATGAAATAGATGGCACCTTCAAGCATTAAAAAGGTAATAAAATCTAAACTAACCACCAAAAAGCAATGAAGAAAGACTTCCAAGGATAGTGCACTATCTCCATTAATGATAACCAAGACATGGTCATAAACAAAAGCACAAGAGTAAAAATACTCCAAGTGTAGCGAAAATTTCAATCCAAGAGCCTCTTACAATGGAGAGTTATGTCTTATGTAAAAATGAAATGAGGTGATCTCAATTTATATCATCCTCCTAAACATAATTTGTCCACAATTGTACATAATATTAGGGTAAAACACAAGATGAGGGGATAACAGCCCTTGTCTTTCCCCTTTACAATAGTTTGACACCATTTTACACATAAAAAGGTGACGTCATCCATTGAAAGAGGACTTTTTGGAAAATTGAGCAAGTCGTTGGAGTTGGGTTGCAAAGTAGGGCCTCCAGAGGCCATGTCAAAATCATCTAGAGCCTCTCCACCTCAAAAGGCCATGTGTCATGCTATGTTTCATCATCAACCACCACATTCCCTTCAAATGTGATGTCAAGCCCCAAGGGAGTGGTGTTTTTTCCCTTCTGGCAAAGTTGTTTGGCATGAAAAGGGTGGGATATTTCTATCCAGCTGTCTCTTAGTCCTCCGAAGGAATCTCTCTATAGTTTGGCATGTGGTCCTATGTCATCCATATGATGGGTTTCTTGCCCCATGGAAGCCCAATCTAGGCTTATTCTTCCAAATCTAGCCATAAACTTGTACCTGCAAGACAAATGGATATGCCCTTCAAGGATCTCAAGTCAAAGAATCATGATGAGTAAATCAAGTTAATAAAAGAACCATCAAAGCATGTATACCAGGACTACATCATACAAACATGTGGTTAAGAAACTAGACATTTTTCCAAGTTTGGTATGGGGAGGGTTGGCATGGTACTCTTTTCAATGGATCAAAACCCCTAAGTCTAGGAACAACCCAATATGAATTATGTGAATGAAGTGGAATGAATGGGGGAAGTACTCAATGGAAATGGGGTTCATGATATGCAAGGGTCGATATTATCTCATTTATGGGTGCCTTTGTGGAGGGTGTGTCACACCTTCATCCATAATGCATTTTTTCCAATCCCATCAATTTGCTTTTAACTTTATTTCTTTGTATTCTCTTTCAATATAGAATAGGGTGAGTTGGAGGCCACTTCCCTAGTGTGGTGACTAGGTAATAACAATGTCACCCACAAGTACTTTCACGGAGATGAGAACGTTGGCTCATGATGAGACCCCCTTTCCCTCAGCCATGCAACTAAGAGCCATTATCCTAGTGTGATGGCCAGAAATGGTAATGTCATATCATTAGATACACATGGATGTTATACATTGGCTCGTTATGAGACCCCTTATCCTCAATTGATCCTTTAAGCGTCTTTATTTATTATTTTCATGGGGTCCTTATTTTCTTGCAGAGAATATTTTCATTTCTTTCTCAAGATCCCTTGGGTGAAGCATCTAGAAGGTCATTTCATTAGGCTATTATATTTTTCCAGTTAAATCCCCTCAGAGCCTTCAGCCCCTTCTTCCCATGAAATTAGGAATGGTCCCTTCTAGGGTCAATCTACCCTAAAATCCCAAGAGATGATTTCATGAGGGTAATAATGATGGAAAGTGGTAAGTATGGTTGAGAGTGGCATGATGACACATCAAAGGAAGCTCCCAGAAACACCCCATCCTAAGGGTGACCATCTACTTGAGTGCCTCAAGCCAACCACCAGCATTTAAACAAGGTAAAATGCATAGTTTCCAAAGAAAATGTCTCATAATCAAAATTAACATTTGATACACAAGCTAGAATGCCTCAAATATTAAAATGATACCCACCATCATACCTGAATTGTACTGCATGGAGGAAGACCCAAGTGACCTGTGGTGGCAAGCTGGTGTGGACGATGACCAAGTGTTGGATCACTGTGGTGGAAAATGTGGGTCTTTAGTTGTGAAAAAGGGATACTGTTGGTCATGTGGCCACTCGTCACTCCATATCTGCAACCAGAGACCCTCGAGACATAATCTCCTTAGTTATCCATAAAATGGGGATAACATCATCGATAATAAGGTAGTTTTTATCCTAATGATGTATACATCATCGATCGTCTCTCGACAGATGTTGGGATAGCTTCAACGATTGAATATAGATCAAAATTTCTCCATACCAGGGGTCCAAAGATGAGATAAGGAAGATATGTTCATCCATGAACAAATCATTATGAAAAATGTCCTCATCTAGTCAAGGGAATTTTGATATCAACTCGGAAAAAACTAGGGATTTCTTAGACTTCTCCAAAGTGAAATCGAGATCAAATTCTTGAAAAATAACAATCCACTTATTGTATTTCCCCCCTATGATATTCCTGGTGAGAACTTATTGAAATGGATTGATATCTGCAACTATGGTAGTTTTGAAAAGTAATATATAATTTCGTAATATTTGAACCGCATGTACGGTGGCCAAGGCCAGTTTGTCTACGTGAGATTACTTAAGTTCGGGATCGACTAGGTTTCAACTGAGATAGTAGACAATGTGCTCATGGAGCTCATCATCCTCCTAAACCAAAACCATACCATTTGTCCCTTCGGATGTAGGGATATAAAGAAAATAGTCTCTACTGTAGTCTGGAGGCTTCAGTAGAGGTGTCAATACCAAATATTTCTTAAGAGCATCGAAGGATTCCTAGACTCGCTCATCCCATATAAATGAAGGATCCTTCTTCAAAAGTCGCATGAAACCCTTAGTTAAATTGGCATATTCCACTATGAACGGACGTGGGAAATTAGCCTTCCTCTGTAAACCTTGAAGTTATCTAATGTTGCGCAGGGGAGGCAATCAAAGTATTGCCTCAACCTTCATAAGATCTACCATGATCCCATGTTCATACACTAATAATCCTAAAAGACGGTCAGACCTAGCACAGAAGATTCACTTGTGAGGGTTCAATTGAATGCAATAGTAACGACATCTCTCAAATACTAATCGAAGGTGAGGGGAGTGATCTACTATCTTGCGAGAGTGAGCAGCAAGATCATCTAGGTAAGCTTCGACAATATGCTTAATATCGTGAAAAGCAAAGTTCATGGCACATTGGAAGGTTGCTCCAGTGTTTTTAAGGTTGAAAGGAATTTTTCAGTATGCAAAAGTACCCCAAGGACAAATAAACACCATCTTATGTTGATCCTTAGGTTTGATTTCAATTTGATTATACCCTGAAAATTTGTCCATAAAAGAAAAGACTTCGCTTCCTGTGCACTTGACAAGAATGTAGTCAATGAAAGGAGTAGGGAAGTTATCTTTAGAACAAGCCTTGTTTGGGTCTCAAAAATCCATACATACATGGATGGTTCCTTTCTTTTAATTTATGGGAATGTGGTTGGACATTCATTCAGTCAAGGGAACCAATTATATGAAACCGGCATTGAGTAGTTTCTCTACCTATACCTTAATAGCATAGGAATCCCTATGATTAACAGCTCTAAGATGTTGCAGAATAGGTTTAGCATCTGGATAGGTTTTAATCTCATGTTCGACAATGCTGGGGTTGATCCCTAGCATCTCTTCATATGACCAAGCGAATACATCATGAAATTTTTTGGAGAGATCAGTGTAGATCTGAATTTCTTCAGGGAAACAATCCACATTGATATATACATTCTCAATTTTTCCAGGAATACGAGAGATGTCGATTGTGATGGTAGGATAAATATTCTCCATGTTTCCTTCGGCATAAATACCATTCATATTTAATGGAACCACAGCGTGACTGGCCATCTCACTCAAGGTAGATATAAAGTCATCTTGTTCGATCCTAACAATCTCTAGGAGGAAATAGGATCGATGATGCGTATCATCCCAAGGCCTATCAGGACCATACATGTCCTCTAAGATGGCTTCATCCGAAGGTAAAGTATCGTCGAGGAAATCATGTGAACAAGATGATTGAACAACCCATGCGGGCTCTAGAATAAGATCCACCTCGTTCGTCCGTGAGCAGTAAGGATCTGGGTCAGCATCAACGTCAAGAATAGACTGATACGCAACCTCTATTGTTGACAGTTGCATTTCCATCCCAATGTGCAACTGACCTTCGTACGACATAGTTTGGGAAGGTAGGGTCCAAGGATCATTGAAATATGAAGTAAGGAAAGGAACGGACCTCATTGACGACGAAGACTCACTGGAAATGGCATGAATATGTTGAATTGGTGCCATGAAATCAAAGCTACTGATCAGAGAGGAATTTATTCCGACACCGACATCCTCATTTATCTACAAATAATTTTCAATCACAGGAACCAAAGGTCCAACTGATGAACTAGGACTAGTGTGCGCAAAGAACAACTGATCAATGTTCAATATTTTCCCTTCGTGAGGAAAACATAAAGTTCAGAAAATAGACAACACAATGATTGTCATGGAATAAGTCCAATTGCACCCTAGTAGTAAATTATAGTTGACGGGCACATCAACCTCCACTGTCTTCCCACCTAACTGGACCAGAAAAGCAGGAAGAATTTTGTGGGGTCGAAACGAACGCCCATCAAATGCAGTCAACATAGTCATAGATTTTGATAGAATCGGAGAGCCAATGGCTTTCCAATAGGTTAGGGACATCACACACATCACAACACCTTCATCAATTACAGTACCTTTGATGGTAATTCTCATGTACTCCACATGGATTTGAAAGGCTGGTAAGATAAGTGAGGCTTAACATCCGTGATGTCAAACATGATAACCTTTGAACCACACGGGTCTAGAGCTCCTAACGCAGATAAAAGGGTGTTGCTCCATGAAGGACACATCTGGAGAACCTCCAAATCCAACATATCACAAGGGTTTTGGCCCAGATCTTCAACAATCGAATAGTTCTAGGCGGCTCTGCATTAGGATTGTGGGCAGAGTGCTTTAGTACTCATTTAGGAATATGAGGTGGAGGTTCCATATTTTCAATATGCAAGGGTGTTTCTGGAGTGGGAGGAGGGTCTGGACCTACAATAGTCTATGAAGAACCATAATCACAAGATCGATTAGTTACATCAATCTGAGACTTGACCATATTGACACATAGATGACCACCTTCATGTGTCGAGGGGTTTTGGCTCTCGCTCGACGCATTTTCGGTGTTTGGGGTCCCCGAGGCCATGTGTTGATTATGTGGAAATAGATTTTTCAGCACAACGGCTGGCTGCAATAAGAGCCTTGAGGCTTCCTAGATTTTGGGGCATAGGTGGGTAAGGTAATCATCTTTACAAAGTTTACAAGAAACTTCACATTTTATTTTTCTTACTTGCCCTCACTAGCATTATTATTCAATCTATCATTGCTAGTGTCATCCTTGCATTTATTATTGTTTTTCTCACCCTTACGATTATTACCTCATCCTTTCTTTTTATTCCCTCCTGGTTGTTTGTTACCATTTGGGTTAGACGAGAATTGTATAGAATGCACATCTTCTTACTAGGTGAGGGTGGAGGATGAAGCCAAAGCTTGTCCTGCTACAGGATGGCTTAGAGACAAATATTTCAACTGGTTCATCACCAAGTCTGTAGACTTAGCATTTTCAAATCCTATGATGCCATCGGCATGAGGCCCAAAATTTTTTCTAGGGTTTTAGTTAGACCATGGCGCGTCAGGAAGAATTTCATACAACATCCCAGATTGAGCATATAGGAGGTCCAATTGTTGGGCTTTGAAAATAACTTCTTCCTCATATGTTACTATGGATGTAGAGACATCCTTCGAAATATAAGGCAATAAGGACTTAAGGAACCACTCCAATAGAAACTCTTGAGGAATGTAGGCTTTGATCAACCTATTCCATCTATGCCACTCTTGGATATGGTCCGAGATATGTGTGGCCTTATCTTGGTGGAGAGCTGACAAAAGTTATATGATGGCATCGTAATGAATCGAAAATTGGAAGTGGTTGAGAAAGACCAAAACCATCTGATTAAAGTTTTTGTATATTCCCCTCGGTATCTCAACGTACCATTTCATAGTGACCCCCATGAGGGTGCGTGTCTCAAATGAATAGAATCATCATTCAGGGAGTTAGATGAGCACCAAAGATGAAATGTAGTGACATGATCACCCGGATCCTCTCCAATCTTGCCTTTGAATTTTGGAATGTCTGAAGGAAGCTTCGTGGGGACGGGGGGGCATAATGGATCGTGATGCATAGGGTCATTCATTGATTTTGACGAATCTGGAAAATTAAGCGTGGCCAAAAAAGGGAGTCGGGGTTGTGGCGTTTGAGCCCATGCTCCCGGGAAATATTGGGGTTGAAGGATTACAGATGATCCAGGGTTCTAGTATATACCATGGCCCTGTCCGGTAGGGTAATATCCTCCTCCAAACTGATTAATAAAAGGTTGTATGGACACCATACCCATGGAAGTAGCACGATGAGGGTTATATACATTACCCCCAACCGAAGGGACTCCGGGATGGGGGTTTCCCATAGTGTGAAATCGACTCCCTCTAGATGGAAATATAGAGGACAAAGGGGGATTCACCATAATAAATTTGTTTATCGGAATCGACATGGAGGAAGAGGGGATGAAGGACGAAATATAGGAAGTGAATTGTCCTCCCGATTGAGCACTCCATCCTTTAGCATTGAGACTAATATTAGGCCTAGAGGAAAGAGGATTCTAACCTCCAACTATAGGATTCGTTTGGGGAATATGACCTCCACCAAATGAGAAAGGAGCATAAGGAGGAGTCATACCCCCAGGTCCAAAACTAGGATTCACATTAGCTGGTGGAACGGAGGATGAAAGTTGCGACGTCATGTTGGGCATATCAAAAGTAAAGGGATTAGAAGATAAAGGTATTGACTTAGAATTGTGACTTGGCGTACCAAAAAGAGATCTGAAATGGTTTGCTCCTATGGGTCGAGTAGAACTCACAAGATGGGTAGCACTAGAGGTGGGGACCTCCAGCACCCCCACCGTCGAGGATGAAGGAGTTAAAGGGATCCAACTAATCACAGAAGATATAGGAGTCGAAGGACTCCCCAAGACATTTGAGTCTGACTTAGTACTCATAACTAGATGATCACGAGTCTAGGATGTGGAGATATATGTACCACATTTATTAACTTTAGGTCTTTTAGAAGGCAACTTCGGTAAAGGATCAAGATACAGTGGTAACTTCAACAAACAATGAGACCTGCGAGGAGGATGGTCTTGCTCCACGATGATTCAAGACTTGAGATATAAAACCAAATTCTAGGGTCAACTAATAATCAGAGAGTACACTAAAATAAAGTAAAAAGGCCAATGCACACAAACAGGATATAGTGGTTGAAAAGGGGCCTCCCTCACTAGAGTAGGTATGTCTCGCCCAAGAGGGGCCTAAGACTCCCTTCAAAATATTGGAGGTATCATAATCAGTTATAAGGGCCCTCATGGGCTTAACAGTGTAATCGGTCAGATCCCCCTAGAGAGGTAATCCTCCATAAAGGTTGTGTGTTGTCCAACCCTTATCTGACTCAGGGTACCTATAGAATAACCCCTGCAAGTAGCCTATGTGGCTACCTATGTCAAGCAACTAGAGTCACCACAATATAACCAATGCGCAAACGAACAGTCATACATCCATTCCACCATATGAGCAGGGTAATAAAGCCAGAAATCTTGAAAGCACTACCTTTCACGGAGGTAAAGGTACTAGCAAGACCCCCAAATACGAATAGAACCCCAGAAATATCTCTGACGCTAAAACGGTATTAGAGGGTTATCTCTACAACCAACTTTGTGCAACCTCATGCTTAACTTTGGTGTGAGCGAAGCCTCATGACGTCACTAATTCTACAATGGGTTTCACCACTCCCTGGTCAGACACATATGTTTAGTTTAATAGCCTTGGAGAAGTTTACTCACAAAATTTTATTCCAAGGCCCTATGTCTTATACTTGTTTGTGTACCTTCAAAAATAAAATCGTTTCTAATCAATTTTAATTAATCAACGTTAATTTTAATGGATTTTTCTTACTCAAGAGGTGTGGTCCTGAAACTGATGGTATTACAACTCAACATATAAAAATAAGAAAATATAAAAACATTTCTAAGTACTAGTCTTGAATTTCAAAGAGATGGTATGCTTCTAAATACAATTTTTCCGATGTAATCTCTACAATTTCAATGAAATGCAATCTCTCCCATTATGTCAAAATCAATGCAAAATAATCAAAAGTGAAAATGCCATAATGAAAATAAGCAAATATTTTTTTTATTTTCGACATAACGAAAAGAAAATGCAAGGACTCGGTAGCAACTTCACAGGCAAACCCCACTGCAAGCAAAAAGAGACAAGCCAAGTAGGACACCAAGAAGAAAAAAATCAAACCAATGTCAAAGGACAACCAATGAAAAGATGATAAGAAAGAAAACCGCTCAAAAATTCAACAATAAAAAGGCTTCCTGTCACTCTGTAAGCACTTAAAAATCAGGACAGGGACCCAAGAAGACTCGGTAACCAACCAAACTCACCTAGCAAACACCAAACTCATCCAACAAGACTAAAGAGATGATGTACGCAAATGTTTGAGAAAACATCACGTGTATATGCTCCCTAAAGGAAGACAGTGCACGTATATACGGGTCTGTCAAGGGAAAAACCGTGTATACAGAGCAAAACACTGTGAGGGAAAGGGATAAGCCAAGAGACTCAGATGCAAGGTAAAAAAACAAGTTTTCAAGCAACGGGCGACAAGGAAACTCTGGCTAACAGAGAGAAAATCAAGAAGAAAAAAACACCAAACCCAAAAAAAGAAGATCAATCCCCAGTATGGTCACAAATTATGTTACGAGGAAAATCTCTCTATGGAAAGGGGTAAACCACAACAGACGAAATGGCACATAGAAATCAACTCTAATCCCAAGTATGTTATATAAATGAAATGCTAACAAGACAAGGCTAAGATCCTACCTCATCTGAACGTTCGATGAAGACCATTGTTGAGCATGCAACCCAAAGCTTTATACCTACAACTTGTCCTCAACAACCAAGATACGCAAGCAAATGGTGATAATATATAATGTTAGCATATATATCAGCATAATCCATTAACATACATAACAAATACGCCCATGGAATAATAATTTGAATATTTGTAGGATATCAATTGGACGAGAAAAGAGTATTTATATTAAAATAATCAACTTAATTACATAGGTGACAAACTTTTGTAACGACACATATCAGAACCAAGAAACTAAGTCCCTCTAGTTGGGCCTCCACCACTTCAATCCTCCACCAAAGGCAAGCTCATATAAAGGATTCAATGAGGTTCTCCATCACAAAGAAGGAAGAGCTTGGGGGTTGAACAAGGAGTTCAAACTTTCAAGAACAAAGGGATGCAAACTCAATATGAAGTGAAATTTCTCCAGAGTGTATTTGCTCTCAAAGTTGAATGGTTATATCAAGGCTTGGATATGGCTCAATTTATAGCCTTCAAGTGGAACTGAAGGGCAGAGTTGAATCGTTTCCAGTATATGGAAGGTCAAGGATCATGTATCTCATGACATGGCATGGAAACCCGACACAATTTTTTATTTTAATCACCAAACCCGATGTATGCAGACTGTAGTGGAGCAGCCTATGTATACGCTTGTTGTATAACTGGTAGGGCGCGTATATGTGAAAAAATATGATTGTTTGCCTCTGGAAGGCACAAAAAGGAACTTCAATTCTACATAGGGAAATGGAAAGGGTATCCAATCAAGTTGCATGGAGTGAGGCAAAATTTGTTGTAACATTTTAGATTGTTGAATAATTGTTTAGAAATTAATTGCGATATTATTTTTTTGTGAACAAAAATAATATAGTTTTCTGAAAAACAAATAATATCATAATATTCTCTTTGAAAAATAGGATTCATCGATCATAAAAACCACATTCGAAAAAAAAATAACAATAAATACAATACATTTTATAATAGAAAAGTGCCCTT
Organism: Picea mariana; assembly: GCA_032191745.1. NCBI lineage: Eukaryota > Viridiplantae > Streptophyta > Pinopsida > Pinales > Pinaceae > Picea > Picea mariana. The sequence goes on from JASDQU010106374.1 coordinate 71,447, forward strand.
TGTAAATTCACTCCTAGAATTAGAAGTAATAAAGTATTTAGATAGTGAAATAGTTGTCATGTTGTAAAGATAACACCATATGCGATGGTGGTACATATATCGAATGAAGACATCACTTGTAGAATTACAAGTAAAAAGCATTTAGAAACTAACATAGTTGTCATGATGCAGAAATAATACCAACTACGATGGTAAGTACATATATTTCCCTCAAATTGAATGCCATTGAGAGAAGGATCCAATGCTTATAAAGCATTGATATGTGTTTGCGGTTCAACTTAATGTCATTGAGAAAAGAATCTGATGTTTATGAAATATTGATATATACTTATTAGTGAAATATATTTTGGGAAATCTATTTAGCATTTCTCTTCATTTTGAATATGGTATCCAAGGTAAATTAGTTCTTTCGAGACTCAAGGTCGATACAAAAATATATTCATTGAGAGCTTAATGTTTCACTTGAGGGGAATTGATCCTAGGTGGAAAGGATAATACTCCTACTTTTTAATAGCCCAAACTAAACCCAATTAATTAAATGTTATTTCATTGCTTACGTCAACATTTTTCACATGATGTCATACACAATACAAAAATGATTAGTGACTGGCAAGGGTATCTTGTCAAACTAGCAATGCCATATGAGAAGGGGAAGATAGAGAGCAAGCCATTTTGTTTACAATGGATATCAATAATTTTCAATGTAAATATCCAAGTATGGTCATCTCGTTGCAACAACATTAGAGACCTCTACACTGCTTGCTACAGTTGTGATCAAATAGTGGATTTGTTGTCTTTTGAAATAGATACATTTCATGTTCACCATGAGCCATTGCGAAGAGAACATGATAATGGCATATGCAATGCACATTGTAACCAACCTACAATGGGTCTAAACAGCACACACGGGGTTGACTATCATCTTGTTACAGACGTACCAGCTACAACAACTATGGACAATAATGTGTCGCTTCTTGAACACACCCCAAAAATACATCGACATATACATCATGTACATGAAGGGGATACAATGTCACTGCCAAATAGTGCTTTCACCTCCGAGATCACTTGCCATCAAACAGACAAATAACCTACTAAAAAGCATACACTCTCTTGTCACAATGTTAAAAAAATGATTCGTGAACACAACAAATGTGGTGAAAGATTTCCCATCAGACATGAACTAAAAAGACATGCAGATGACCACCATGCATATGACATCGACCCAGCAATGCTCCTTACTAAAAATACACGATCAACATACTCTATGCTAAAACAAACACCTTGTTGTACTGAAACTAAACATAAGAAAGAGTACATCTATTGTGCATGCCCATGTAAAAAAGAATGTTGCACGCCAACTATATCTGAGGCAGCTTCAGGACACGCCCAGGAACACATGTGTAATTTGTGAAGAATTTCATTTTTCACACAACATTATATGCTTCACCGAAGACTTGCAACAAGAATATCTAAGCTTAACAACAACCGAAAAAACACTCTCTAGTAACCAAATATGTCTTGCTTGCAAGAGAGCCCTCCAAAATGGAAAACTGCCACAATTTGCAACACATGAACAAATAAGACGTAACATTCCATTACCCATTGTAAACACACTTTCGAAACTTGAAGAGAGACTTGTATCACTCAAAATTGCATCTGCACAAATAAGACAATGGGGTTACAAACGATCCCAGATAGGCTTGACAGGATTGATTATCAATGTACATTTCCACATGGATGTTGTGCAAAAATCCTTGCCGCGATCCATGAATGAAACAATTACAATTGCAGGTTCATTAAAAAGATGATTACAATACAAGAATGCATATCAGACCAGAAAGGTACATGTAAACTTTGTCATGAGAGCGCCAAGAGAATTATGTTCCAGAACTTTATATAAGGTTGAAAACATCTCTATCAATAAGGAATGGACTGCGGTTCTGGAACAATACAATCACAACTGCATAGAGAATGAAAATTATGATTTTAAAAGTGATATGGATACTGAATTAGATAGTGAAAGACCATCTGAAACGTTAGTACATGGATTCACAGAGTCACAACGCATCCATGATTTGCAGGACAAGATCATTGAAGTCGCACCTGCTAAAAGGCAATGTCCACTTGGAATTTTCAAGGACAAGTATGCAAAAGAAATGAACTTACCAACCCTATTCTTTGAAGATCCACGTGACGGTGACAATGTACAATGATTTAGTTACCAGAAAGTAGTAATGTGGGAATTGCTACATGCTAGCGGTGATTTCTCATATCACACAACAAATTTGATTTTCAAAACAACGTGAATAATAATTGACAAAGTATTCTCTTGCATATGGATTCAAATAATAAAGGGACAACTAAGAGGAAGAAATATATTAACAAAAGATGTAAAGTACAAACCAAACTTGGAGAAAATACTAAAATTTGACATTGGATACATATACTTCAAAAACATTTGCATTTCTTATGATTACCTGCAATAGATAAAGAAAAACGTATTTCCAATGATATGATAGTTAGGTCCTTCGACCTTTTTCGTCACATTCACAAGTGCAGAGCATCAGTGGACTGCACTGGTCTCTACATTGACTAAGTTGTATAATAACAGGGGAAAGGAAAAGTACATTGAAACACTAGAAGATAATGACATTGATTACCTCATAAGAAAATATTGAGTGACATGTAGTCATTACTATAGACATAGAATAAATGATCTAAAGAAATTAATATGTCATGACGAAACGTTCTTCAGAAAAGTATTGGACTGCTACTTTGTAACTTTGTTCCAAAATAGAGGAAGTGGGCATGAACATGGGTTGTTATGGATAGAAAATGCCCCAATTTATGGAAGGGACAATAACTCACAAATTGAAAATTTCTTGGACAAATGCATAACTTGTGACACAAACCACTTGGATCCATATCTTGCCAAATTGTATAAGCATTACCATACAAGAAGTTGTAAGAAATGAACTAATTTTCACTGCAGATACAACTTCCCTATGCCACCAATGAAAACGACAGCAGTGCTCCAACCAATAAGTGCACCAGACAAAGCTCTTGATGAGAAGTCAAAGTCCTTGTTTGAATGTCTAAAGAAAAAAAATTATGACAGCCAGAAGACCTTCGAAGACTCCTTGGTGGAAATGGAGCTAGCAGAAGATCAATACATCTAACTAATACAATGTAGACTGAAACAACCAACAATATTCCTAAAATGAAAACCTTCACATACTTGGAACAATAGTTTTGCAAAGGACATGCCAAATTTATGGAATGCAAACACAGATGCACAGTACATGCTCAATGCATATGTTGTAGCATTGTATTGTAGTTCATACATGACTAAAGTTGAAAAATCTATGACAAATGCATTTCATATAATACGCAAAGAACATGAAAGAAGTGAAATTGATTCTATGCAAATGATACACACACTCGTGAATACATTGCAAAATATTCAACAAATGTATACTCAACAAGCAGTTCACATAGCACTCTCTCTACCACTAAATTGCAGTTCAAGAGAGTGTATATTTATAAACATGTCTCCAACAGATCAGCATACATTTATGCTTAATACACCCTTTCTATTTAAACAAGAACCTGATGATTCAGAAGATGTGATGTGCCACTCTATTATTGATTACTACATCGAGAAGCCACATGCTATTAAGAACATCTCTCTTGTTGAATTTGTCTCCAAGTACAAAAATAATGGTACACACATATCAAAAAGGAAAAAAACAAATGTAATACAGTTCATCAAATACAACAAACACATTGACAACAAGAATTACTATAGAGAGAAACTATTGCTATATGTGCCATTTTAAAAAAGTGAGAATACATTAAAACACGGCCTGCCTACATGGCAATCCGCTTATAGTTTCCATGCAAGTACAGTACAAATCAATGAAGCTAAATTTACATACAACATCAATCCAACATGGGGTGATCTCGAAAGTGCAATTGAGTAACTGGATAATAACCCTGTGGATATTGATGGTACATTCGCAGAAAGAGAAATGACTAAAGTCTGTTGTGAACAATATGACTTGCAAGGATAATTGCAAATCCCTCGAGAATCAAACATGAAAAATTCAATTAACGTGACTCTACTTATTCCTCATAGGTGGGGCAGGTATAGGAAAAAAATTTACAGGAAAAATGATATTCCAAATGTTCATATGAATATATGATGTGCACAATACAACTGACCCTTTGAAACCAAAGGGATTGATACTGGCATACATAGGTAAAGTTCCTTACAATATAGGTGGAACAGAAATCCATTCTGCATTGCTAATGCCTTTCAACAAGTATCAATTCCTTCCACTTAGAAACTAAATGCTAGACACCTTGTCAAAGCTTTATCAGGAACTACAACTTGTCTTCATTGATGAAGATTCTTTGATTGGAAGTCGATTCCTATTCTCCATTGACAATAGACTAAGAAACATAAAACACGTGGAGATGAAATACTTTAGGAACACGGATATGGTGTTTTGCGGTGATCTTTATCAAGCACAACCCATACATGATTCCCTCATATTCAAACAGCCTACCATGAACATGCAAACAATAACATATAACTTTTGGAAAGATAATGTGAAGTGTTATGAACTGCATACTACAATGCGCCAAACAAATGAAAAATTTATCGCAATTTTGAATAGGATGTGCACAAATAGACAAACAAACAACAATTTGACATATATCAATGTGTACTGCATGCATCTTTTCCCAAACGATCCAACATTCCCTTACCTATTCTACAAAAACAAAGATGTTGTACTGCATAACAAACATATGATATCATTGGTGCTTGGCAATGAACTTCTAATAAATGCAATTGATGAGGAGGAAGAAAACCATGGCAATGTTCCATATCATCAACATACAACAACTTTGCCTTCTCAACTTGTCATAAAATTAAATATTCTTGTTGAAATATATGCATGTAACTACGATTCATAAGATGGTCTAGTCAATGGTGCAGATGGAATAGTCAGAGCCTACGCCAAAACATACAACTTCGATGTCCTGTGGATCAAGTTCTATGATCCACACATCGATCATCGCCAAGCTAACAAACTAACTTATTTATATAGTGTAGACATTTCCAAAGAGTGGATACCCATATTACGCATAGAAAAACCAATATCAATGATAGCAAAGACAAACCATTTGAAAATCCGAAAATAATTCCCAATCCAACTTGCATGTGCATGTACAATACACAGGTCACATGGTTTAACACTTGATAGTGTTGCATTTGACCCTACTGGGATACGAATACATGGATTGGTATATATAGCCTTGTCTCATGTAAGAAACATAGAATCTTTGTATCTACTAAATTCTCTCACGATGGATAACTTCAAGGTGAAACAAAAAATCGACACCAAGATAACTTGGCATATGATTTCTAGTCCATAAATTCAAGCTCATCCATCTCAATTATTTCACTAAACACACATAGCTTACATGCACATATGAATTTCATACTCAATGACTACGATATAATGCAATCTGATGTTTTGTGCTTGCAAGAAACATACATGACACTATCCATGCAAAATCAACAATTTACAAGCTTCAATTGCATATCAAATTGCAATAAACATGGGGTGATGATATTGGTCCAAAAACACCTTCCAATATTGGAACACATGCACTTTGAAGACCAAGCCGTAGAGGTCCTTGTAGCTAAACTAGCAATCCATGGATCCCTTATTGCAATAGTTAACATTTATGTTGCACCGCATGCAACTTTGACCAGCATACTCAGTACCATCACAAAAGCATTATGTCATTTTCATCCAGATGAAATCCTAGTCATTCTAGGAGACTTCAATATTGACATGTATCAATGTAATGAGAAGACAAAAAAAATGGAAAACTACATGTGCAATCATGATGCCCATATTCTTCTGGACAAAATAAAAATCATGCACAAAAAGCACTCATTGATCATGTTTGGTCGAATGAAAATAGTGAAAAATCCAAAATGTATACATTAAATACATATTGGACCGATCATGATACAATATGTCTTCTATTTTAAGTATGAAATACACATAAGTCATAATGCACGTTAGCATATGCACATACATCATATTACATATTGGCAGGTCTTCATATTCTTCTTACATATTCACAAACTTGTATTTCCTTCGTAATGAACCAAAGCATATTTCCATATCCTTGTTACATATTTACAAAACCCTCTCCTTCCTATTGAATTAAAAATCCGTGTCACGGATGACAAAAGGTTGGTATAGCTCTAGTTCACCCCAAAAATCAAGATTTTCCCTTAGAAAAACTTGATCATAATTTGAAAACTTACTGTGATATTGAAACCCTCCTAGATGTAGGCCACACCAATAGTCTCATTGATATCAAGCATTTATTCAAACACTTTTTGTTCTAACATTTATTAAAAACACTTGCAAGCATCCAATTGCTCATTGAATTTTCCCATGCCTTTACATCTACAACATGATATTCACCACAGAGTAATCGCAGTACATCCTGATCCTTGGGATTATATTTGGCAAGGGAAGCATCGACGAAGGGGACCTTGTCATCATCGGTGTTCATGGAGTAGGTGATGTACCTATCGTAGAAATCAATCACCTCCATGATAGATTTTCATTAACCCCTTTTCCATCTACCAGACATGGTCAAGCAACACCTTCTCTCGCCCATTTGTGCGTGTACTGGGTTATTTTCATTTCCTCCAACCGAACCCTAGACCTTCTTAGAGCTCAGTCATCAGGATTTTGGTTTTCTTTTTCATTCATGGAGGTCTGCCCTCCCTCCTTCATTCACAGGTAAATGAAATTATTTTTTGTTCATGGACGTGTGTCATGTTTTATGGACAGGCTCTTTAGAAGACGATGGGCACGTGGCATTGAAGAATTGTCTTTACTTTTTATTTTAAGTTCTTTAATTAATCCATATCAATACTAATTGCACTCGTATTCATTTTCTTTCAAGTTATGTTCGCAATATAATTTTATGCACAATGATGTACATAAAATAAATGATAACATGACTTTTCTTTTGTGTTTCCTGGACATTTGGTTAGGAAACTGCAAAATAAGTTGTGATTCGATGGCATTTAGAACATCCATGAAGCATTATAATATTTTGCGTCAACTACCTTTCTGACCTCGAAAGATTTTGTGATTTGGGGGCATTTAGAATAACACTTCTGCATCAACTGGCCCATCCAGCTGCAAAAGATAGTGTGATTTGATGGAATTTAGAACACCCATCAAGATGCAAAATGTTAAATTAAATCTAAATAGTTTATGAAAATAGTCATTTTAACGGATTTTCGCTGATACCTACACTGGCCATTAATTAAATAATATAGATAATAAAACTATTAACTCGGTTTCCATGGAGAGATGATTTATAATGGTTCAATATGTGATATGTTTTGTGATGATTTATCATGCTTAGAGAAATCTTAAATGCTAATGTGTGCATCACTAAACTCTAGAAACCCAACTAGAATAGGTGCTAGTCCATTCTGGATCTAGAGCTATGACAAGTGGAGGTTGATTTGCAGGAAGGGACTCCTCATGGTGCTCCTCCGAAGGGATTTCCTCTTCAATTATGCAAGTTTCCATATCCAAAGCAAATTTGAAACCGAGGGTGGGTTGTCTAGAGGTGTTGGGCAGGGCTTGAAAGTCAAGGACAGTGTGAAGGGAGGAATTCGGGGGGATTTTTTGCATGACTGCATGTATCTCTTCCTCAATATATGCCATGGGAGGACCTTCATCCAGCGAATTTTGGGTTGAGGAAGGAGAAGGAATCGCAGAGACGTTGCTATGGAGAATCAGGGAAGTGTGGGCAAGGGAGGAGAGAAGGAGGAACTTACCCTGCATTGTCGGGCTAGAAAGTTGTAGTAAGCCGGCCCGCACTTAGGATTTCCTCTTTTCTTAGGCATGATGGAGGGAGTGACAAGAATGGCAACAAAGAGCAGAGTAGAATGACAGGAAAGAAAGTGGATTAGATGAATGCAAGAAGCCAAAGACAGGACCAAAGCCAAATAATTGTTTTCATTGCTTACCTCCTGAATTATAGCTTAGCTGTGAAGGTGAAGTGCAAGAGGAGTCGAGTGGACAAGCCTTGTGTGACTCGTACCAGTCCAGGCATGCCTCAACTATAGCATTGAAGACTCCATTAATCCAACCTCGGTATGCAGGAACACCAGCGATCTACTCATACCGCGAGGTTTAGAGAAGAGGGTGGCGGCAAGGGCATTTAATGTCTTCATAGTGCATGGACTCCAGCTGTCACCCCATCCGGGCGAAGTCTATTTTACCTTTAATAACCCCATTTTTTCCTTTAATTTCAAGATTTTCTTTCTATCATATACTAGCATAATTCATTTCTATCATATACTAGTATAATTTCTTTATATAACTTAATCTTAATTTCTTTTCATCTTTGCTTTCTCCCTTTCATATTTTAAGACCACTTTCAAATTTCACGTTGATTTCATTATTCCATTAATTTGTCTTCTCCCCTCAACGGTCATATAAGATTTACTATCATATTTTTCTCAATGGTCATATCGGTTTTACTTTCCTATTTTTTTGTCAATATTGTATTTAGACATAACAACCCCCATTATTATTATTTATTTTCTTTCAATATAATTTTATTATTTTTAATCATCGTTAGTTAGGGAAAACCACGCCATCTAAAATGATCCATTAGTGATTTGTAAGTGGGAAAATTTTCATTTTCCAAATGCCTTTATGTCTTGGGTCATTAACATGTTTTCTTATGTTTGAGGAAGGTGAGCTCTTAGCCAATCAGAAACAATTTTAAGTCTTACTCGAGTACCAAAAGATAGTTTTAGCCTAAATAGTATGCACAAAAATGTCAATGCCCCTTGTGGTCATCGCTAAGGATACCTCTAATTGGATCATGTGCTTTTTAGTAGCATTTAGTTTTGAGTACCATACATGAGACTAAATATTACCTATTGCAACCACTCATTACCTATTGCAACCGCCCATTACCTATTACAACCACTCGAGGAAACCCCCTCATTAAAAACTCAACATGTCACTTACAAAAATTGAACTTGAGTGAGAAGGATAAGAAATATTCCTCTTAACTACCCAAGCTAAATCCAATTAACAAACAATAATTTTTTTTATTAACTAAAAACATTTAATAAAAAAATACAATAAATATATAATACTATTTTTAAATATTTTTTAACATGAAAACCCTATCGTCCTAATTTGCATCCAAAACCCTTATGACGACACCTATTTAAACCACAACCCTACAACTTAATGAAATGTATGCCATATTTATAATATCTTTTTCCTTAGATATTAATCATTTATAATGAGATATATGCCATATTTATTATTTAATTTTTTTTGGTTAGATATTTATAATATTGTTAGATATTTATGATATTGTTTTTAAAGTTAAAGTTTAATATAATAATATATTCATTAAAAATTTAATATATTATTTTCCAAATATTTTTTTAAAAGAAGATATTATTTTTAAATTACTCAAATTAAACTCATTTAAAATTATATTATGTATATATTGAAACATATATGGATAGATATTGTAATTTTCCAAATATTTTTTTAAAAGAAGATATTATTTTTAAATTACTCAAATTAAACTCATTTAAAATTATATTATGTATATATTGAAACATATATGGATAGATATTGTAATAGTATCAAACTATAAAGAGGTATATTAATGAGAATGTTTAAATTTTTTAATCTTTATCTTTAGTGATAAAATTAGTCAAATACTCAATAATATTGATGACAATTGCTGAAATTAATTTCTTTAACTAACTTATAGTTATTATTTATACATTATATATAATTGCAAATCTTAATACTATTAAAGCATATCTTCATGCAAAGGATTAAGTTTTTGTAACCACAATATATGGGGAGTGTTTTATAGAAGAATTGTGAACTCTTAATGATTCATAACCCAAAGTGAAAAACATTTACAATGTTGAAGCAAATCTAGTATTAGCATTAGTATTAGTATGTTGGAGGAGAATAAACTTAAGTGCAATAACTGAAGTGATCCAAAAAATGAATGGAAGGTGGCATAGTATTTGTTACACAACAAAATATAGATTAGACGTGAGAACAAAGTCGAGAGATGTATAGCACATTTTTTATACAAATAAAAGTACAAAACTATGTCGCAATTGTTAAAGTTGTAACAATAGATTTATGTGTCCACCCTCTTATGCATGAGGGAAAACTGCAATTGGGTTTTTGTATCCAGGGTTCATGTATCTTTTTTTTGTAAGCTAGCAAGGAAAATTTTCATATTAACAGAGAAAGATAGTACACAAATTGTGATGTCGGCCTACCTCTAAAGAAACTAGACCAACAACAAAATGGCAGTTTCTTGATCCTAGTAGTCTTTGAGCAACATTAGAAGTAAGACCATGCATTGTCTTCAAAATGGAGAAAATTAAGATACCATTGTCCTAAGATAGTCTAGCTTGTACAGTAGAAATACTAAAAAACTAGTAAGAAAAACATACAGGGAAATTAGATAGGGGGATAGTTGGCCCCATCTTCAAGAACCTGTTGGTGATTTTCTTGCGGCTCGGTGAGGTCTAGACCCATTTTTTTTTCTACCAGAAGAGTGACTTTGTGATCCACCACCTTGATTTGCAGTCACAAATATTCCATCTAGAGTAGGATCTCGTTGTGATCCACATTCCTTTATGTCAGCATCTTTCCTAAGTGGGATTTTATGTTCCAATAGAGGTCCATCGTTTTGTGTCAATAGAGGTCAATACAATAATATGCTCGTTAAAAATTTAATATATCAATTTCAAAAATTATTTTCTTTTATGAAAAAAGATAACATTCTTTTTAAATTACTCAAATTAAATCCATTTAACATTATATTATGTATATATGGATAAAACATCTCTTATAAGGATAGAGATTCTAACGGTATAAAACTATAAAGAGGTAGATTAATGAATTTTATTGTCTAAATATTTTTATCTTTCTTTTAAGCAAAAAAATTAATCAAATACCTAATAATATTAAGGACAACTAATGGAATTAACTCCTTGAACTTACTTATAGTTGTTATATATACATTGTGTATAATTGCAAATCTTAATACTATTGAAGCATGTATTCATGCGAAGGGTTAAGTTTTGTGACTACATGTTGGCACAGGGGCAGACCCAGGGTTCAACGCTTCAACAGCGCACCAACAAAACCCTAACTATTGGCCCTTTTGGCAACACCTACAAAGAAGATGAAGTCTCACCCAAGGTAGAGGCAGGGGTGGTTGCACGACTCAAATGCCTGCAATCTAGCTGGGACATGGATCTGTGATTATACCACTTAACAAAGCACTTAGCAGTTAACATTCATCAGTAATTAACCCTTATTCACATCGCAGATCCAAACCCTAATTACAAAGCAAGGTAGTATTCAACCAGATCTAACACATGTAAGCACTTAGCATATGGAAAGAGATCAGATCTAGAATTCATTTGCATTACTAAGTACTAAGCTAGTATATCAGATGCATCATACATAAAGATATCATCACTAGCATAAATCACATCACTAACATACAACCATAATGCACAAAGAAACCATAACACAGAATATATGTGGTTCACCCCAATGTGGAGCTACATCCACCAACTCTTTATCTTCTTTATTATCTTCTGTCAATCTCCTTACATGCACAAAGCCTCAGAACCCACTCCACATAGGACAGGCGATCTGCGTGCACCTCACCAGATCCTCCTTCCCCGAGCTAGGTTTAAGCACAAAGCCTTCTTACTGTCTATACACAAGCTTCTTACAATCACTTGCACTTAGCTCTGCAAGTTCTTAACACATAGCATGCACAAAGCATCCATAACTATTCGCACTTATCACATTGGCCTCATTACCCTTAGCACCACCTACTTACATCACCTAGATTTCTATTTATACATTACAAAATGGGCCTAAACATGGGTAAAACCCATGGGTCGACATCCCATACCCGTTACATAAACCATAATCCCAAAAATTGCCCTAAAAAGGCGTCGAGATCTCGTGATCTCTGCTTCGACTTGCGCTCCACCTTCGACCAGACTGTCGAAGTCCCAAAAGAGGTCAAACATGACCAAGGATCTCCAAAACTTGGTCAAGGGCCAACAGGCCCCCAACACTCACATGTGACTCATCTCGAGTCACTCTGGTCTGGGTAACTCTGCCTCAAAATCCTTAAGCTGCTTCAACATGTTGTTGTGCCAAGACCTCCTACTCGATGAACTCTTGAATAAATTCTTCGTTCACAGGTCCTTCTAAGAGTTGTTCTACCGAAGTGACTACTTGTTCTAGCTTTTCTCCTCGAAAAGTAGGCAAGTTGCATCCTGGACTGGCTGGAGCTTCTGATTCACTTCCATGACTTTTCTTTGTATGGCATGGACCTGTTGTTGAGTTGTGCATTGTTCTTGGGATATTTTCATCCTATCAACTGCTGACAGGAGTTTCAACTGCGCTTGTACTGTTGTTGTTTGTTTCTTTTCTTCCTGGATATGCAACTCCAGTGTCTTCATTTTAGGGTCCTCAGTAAGGTGCTCATAAGTTTGTGCATTGTGACTTCTTAGTTGTTTACATTCCACGGCTAATGCTTTGATGCTTTCAACTGCGCTCCGAGCAGTTGCTTCTCTCTGGTCTTGCACTTCCTGCGGAGTGCTTGGCACTATTTGTAGCTCTAGTTCTGCGACCCTCTGTTGAAGCTGTTGAATGGCTTCTGCAAGCTTCACGGCTTGATTTACTACTAGGTATTCCTCCATCTGATCCAAGCCTGTCACAGAGCAAAGTGCTATGTTGACTGCTTCTTTAAGTATGACCTAGTCTGCGAGCAGTTGTTATTTCTCCTGTTGGATTTGCGCTTTATTTTCTTCGAACTTGGTTTGTAGGTCGTCCTTCTCTTGCTACACAACTCGGCGTTGCTCTATGATTTCCTCTTGTGCTTGCTTCAGGGCCACTGAGGCCTGTTATTTTTCTTCCTGCATGCGGCAAAGATGAGCTTAGGTCGTGTCAGCTATTCTACAGAGTTGGGTAGGCTCATCTCCCAACTCTGGTTCTTTTGGTGGTGGGGGTACAGTGGGCACTACACGGCTGGAGTGAAGGGATTTATGTACTCCTCTTAGCTCTATATCAATTCTATCATACATGGCTTCTTGTTTGGCTTCAATTCTCTGCAAAATATCTTCTGATGCATCGGATATAGTTGCGATAATGAAGTCGAAGCCATCGACTGTGAGTAGAGTCTGTAGCTTCAACTTACTTGCTTTAGACTTCTTCCGTGATGTAGGTTTCGTGGGGGAAACCTTTCTTTTCTTAGATGTCTCTACCTCTTCAAGGGGGTTCCTAGGCAATGTTACTTCATCCTACTTTTGCTTGTCTTCTTCCCCTTCTTTCTCTTCTTTGTCCACTTGGGGGTTCGACTACCATTGTTTCCCCATATTGCTCAAATACCATAGTGTGGTGAACTTCGCAGCTAATGGCTCAATGTCAGGGAAGGTCGCACCTTCCAGCATCTCCCAAGTAGTGAATGCAATGAGGATCAGTAGCCAACTAAAATGGAACTCATAACCTTGATCCTGAGCTTCACGAAAATCCAATTCTAACTGATTGACTAGGTAACTGGCCCAGTTCATCTGTAGTCCTTCCACGCATTTTCCTGCGAGGTCAACGACAAACCCTGTGACCTGTGTGGGTATGTTCTTTCTTACTAGCTTACCAGCAATCAACTGGCATGCCAAGCGCACTGCACCATTATGAATGGAGGCTACCTTGTAGCCTCGGGTCCCTTTATCTACATCGTCGTAGGTGTCTTTGATCTTCTGTGCCAGGGCGTGGTCTGCAACCTTCTCTGGATAAAAGTCTTGCAGTTCTGGTCCATGCATGCTCAATCCAGTGATTCTATGGATCAACTTTGGATCGACGATGATGTATTTTTCTAACCCTAGATATCCGTCATGGAAGCACGACAGCAGGAGCTTAACGCACGAGTTAACCTCCTGGTGCCTTCCAAAATGTGGTATCTTCATCGCGTTCAAGATAGTGGACCTCGCGATGTCCATAGTCCATGGTTGGGGGATGATCTTCAATTTCTTCCCCTTGGTCTTGGTCAAATATTTTTGAGGTGAGAGCATGTCATAGCTCTTGCCGTCTCCTAGGTTATAGTCACTGATCTTCAAGTTTGGAATCCTCTCAAATTGCAGTCCAACTACTTGTATTCCCTTCAGAAGGTATGGAGTGATGACTGTGTAGTTGAAGTCCCTCAGGACACTGTCATGACTCACGACACCGGCCAGGGGTGGGATGTAGTCAGGTAGGATGGATGGAATTAGCCTTGCATTCACCAAGTCATCACGATGCTTGGTTCTTTTCTTGGTCGCAGCTCAGGATGGTCCAAATCCACGAGTAGTCAACGGGGAGGCTTGCACTCCTTGCGTCGATGAGGCTTGGATGCCTAGGGACATCACCTTCTTGGCCATGAGGTCTATTAGAATCTCTTCGACGTATTTTTCTTCTTTGCTAATTTCATGCGACATGCACACTCGAGATATGATATATCAGGTCGGTGAAAAATACTCACTATAACAGAATGGATGGCGAGGTCTCAATGATCATTGTGTGAAATCAACTAGTTCTCTGTGGGCTCGGATAATCACAATTGGAAAAAGTGTTCCCGATGCAACGCTCGACGGGATAAATAGATAACACTGTAACAGTTTCTTTCAATGGGTCGCAAAGCCTTATTTAATGCAATTCCATCCGTTATGACGAGGTCCCAACAGTCTAATGGCAAACTTTCGGGCCATAATTGCTTTCCTAACCATTCAGGAGCATCGATTGAATGGTCATATTACCTCCAACGGTCATATTGCTCCATCGTGGCCAAGTGTCAATCTATGCTATACTGATATTCTAGCAAATTAGAAATTCTGGAAACCTTCCTTCTACGAAGTTCTTTCTGGAGCTTCTTGCAATTTTTCTAACTTTGCCCTCTTCTTACTAAGCTTTCTGGCCTTCTTTCCTGTGATCTGAATTACTGGTTTCCTCTTTCCATTATCGTTCTTATCTCCTCTTGGGATGATAACTTCTCACTGTGGGGGGTCTTTCATAGGGTTCAAAGGTAATGCTTCTTCTCTTTCTGGGGTAGGTGCTCTACTCTCTTGTTCAGATAGGTGTCTCCAGTCTTCCTGTGTCCTTTCAACTTCGATATTCACATCTTTGGTCTTTAGTAGCTTCAACTGGTTATCTTTTTCTTCCAGTAAGTGAGTTATTCTCCTAGCCATGAAATCTCTTATTTCTTGTTTTTTCTGTTCTAGATCCTCCTCTTCTTGTTTCCTTCGTATCTGATCTTTTTCAATCCAAGTTTTTCCTAGCAAGATAGAAAATGGGGCATTGTTCCCAACAAACTTAATGATCTCAAATTCTTCTTCTATCGAAGTGCCATGAGCACTCATAGATATCTAGGTAAGTCTTCCACATAGGGTTATCAACATTCCTCTAAATAATCATATTCCTCCTAATGAAGGAACCATAGCAAGCTTTCCCAAAATTTCCCAAGTTCTTTCTGTCATGATATTCACCTTTGTTTCCTCATCTAAGACACAGTCTATGTCGAAGTCTCATATTCTTGTTTCTATGTACTCTTTCTCTTTTAATACTTCTAATAAGTTGATATTTCTGTGGTCATTCAAGGTTTCTTTCATCTATAGTAATACAGTCTTTGATTCTTTCTGGGGTTCTATCATATTCTTAGTCTCTTGGATTGTCTCATCATTTTCTTGTTTCATATTCATCTTTTCAACTTTAGCAATCATTCTAGGACAATCCAAGACTTCATGGTCCATATATTTACAGCAAAGACAGCTAGGTCTTCTACTAGGGCCTTCCTTAGCAAGATGTCCCGGTCTTCTACAACTGTAACAAAGGGTTAATCCTCTCTTTCTCTTAAATGATCCCCAACCTTTCCTGTACTGGGCACTGGGATCACAGTAACTAACCTGCAACAAATTCTTTCTAGGATCCTGCATCCATTTGTTAGTCCAAACATTCTTTCTATGAATAGGGATAACATACCTTTCATTATTTCTATCAGATCTATTCATATCAAATCTTCTTTCTTCTAATCATGCCCTAGTCTTCAGACAAGGACAAAATTTATCAAACATACCTAGATTCATTCTTTCGAAACAAAAATGTTCACTTATCTTACCTTTCTCAGAGCACAAAGCTTCAATATCTTACCTCTTTTCTTCAGATCGGACTTCTCTTCTCATCACATAGCTTCACAATTCAAGTAGAATACTATGCACTAAAGCACAGATCCACGCATAGATCTTTCTTTTCTTCAGTTCCCAACAATCACCGTTTCAGGTCCTGGCAATGGAACCATTTGTTGGCATAGGGGCAAACCCAGGGTTCAACGCTTCAACAACACACCAACAAAACTCTAACTACTGACCCTTTCGGAAACACCTGTCAAGCAAATGAAGTATCACCTGAGGTAGAGGCAGGGGTGGTTGTAGGACTCAAATGTCTGCAACCTAGCTGGGACACAGATCTGTGATTATACCACTTAACAAAGCACTTAGCAGTTAACATTCATCAGTAATTAACCCTTATTCACACCGTAGATCCAATCCCTAATTACAAAGCAAGGAAGTATTCAACAAGATCTAACACATCTAAGCACCTAGCATATGAAAAAAGATCAGATCTAGCATTCATTCACATTACTAAGCACTAAGCTAGTATACCAGATGCATCATACATAAAGATATCTGCACCAAGCATAAATCACATCACTAACATGCAACCATAATGCACAAAGAAACCATAACACAGTATATACATGGTTCACCCTAGTGTGGGGCTACGTCCACCAACTCTTCATCTTCTTTATTATCTTTTGTCAATCTTCTTACATGCACAAAGCCTCAGAACCCACTCCACATAGGACAAGACATCTGCGCGCACCTCGCCAAATCCTCCTTCCCCGAGCTAGGTTTAAAAACAAAACCTTCTTACTGTCTATACACAAGCTTCTTACAATCACTTGCACTTAAATCTGCAAGTTCTTAACACATAGCATGCACAAAGCATCCACAACTATTCGCACTTAGCACATTGGCCTCATTACCCTTAGCACCACCTACTTACATCCCCTAGATTTCTATTTATACATTACAAAATGGGCCTAAACATGGGTAAAACCCATGGGCCAACATCCCATACCCGTTACATAAACCCTAATCCCAAAAACTGCCTTAAAAAGGGGCCGAGATCCCACGATCTCTGCTTCGACTTGTGCTTCGCCTTCAACCAGCCTGTCAAAGTCCCAAAAGAGGTCAAACATGACCAAGGATATCCAAAACTTGGTCAAGGGCCAACACTACAATGTATAGGGATCATCGACCTGAAGGATAGAAGAAGTGTGAACCCACAATGATTCATAACCCAAAGTGCAAAGCATTTACAATGTGGAAGCAAATCTAGTATTAGCATGCGATGGGGGAGAATAAACTTGAGTGCAATAAATGTAGTGATCCAGAGAATGAATGCAAGGTAGCATAGTATTTGTTACACAACAAAATATAGATTAGATGTGAGAACATAGTCGAGAGATGTATAACGTTTTTTTGATACAAAGAAAATACCAAAACTATGTCACAATTGTTAAAGTTGTAATGATAGCTTTGTGTGCCACCCTCTTGGGAATGAGGTTACACTGCAATTGGGTTTTAGTATCCAATATTCATGTATGGGGATAAAGGAAAAGTTATTCTGGATACTACATGACCCATTTTTGGTAGCCTCAGTGATGATTAGATCAAACATTGGGTATGTTGACTCAAAAATTCGTCCCCTACTATTCTAGCCTGAAAATTATTGCAAGGCCTATCTATACATTTATTATGAAATAATAATAGGTGGGTTCCCCTAGAAGAGAAAACGTACTAAGTGACTATTTTCAATTGTAACATTTCCCTTAACATATTTGAATATATTCATATCAGTTGTGATGTCTCAGAATGATGGTATACCGATTTAGGTTATATGGTGTTTATCACTACACATGTTTGGATGATGTCAAATTCTTGTTTGCATTCGAACATGATAATGACAGTTTCACAAAAGCATCAAGTGGTGGTAATTTTTTTTACTACTCATTGGTATGGTGACATTAATATGGCACTCATCAAATGAATTTTCAAAAGGTTGGTTCTGTTCCTAAGATTACATGCACGATGAAAAGATTTCCAAAGCATAAAGAGTTACAAAATTGAGATATATAAACTTTAAATAGTTTATATAGATTACATGGTTTGATATGCACATATGAACATGTCATTTTTTTTCATATGGCAATAGATACAAGCTGCACATTTCAATGCAAATTTTGCTTCTTCAAACAAATGCCACTGTTGTGGCAATGTCCCTGCCGAAAAGTTTTATGCAAGTTGATTTGATTTGTGATGACAGAACTATGGTTGTAGGTAAATTACAGTAACTATAAACATACAAAATTGATTATATTGTGTTCCGCAAAATGCATTTTGAAAATATAGGCTTCTTCTCACTTTAAATGAAATTGAGACATGCATAAAAATTTCAAAAATAGTACCATCAACTTGTTCTTTCTCTACAAATTTCAAAAATGCATTTAATGTTAATGTTCCACATGTTTTTGTTGGAGTGAAATGTGAGCCACAGATGTTTGAGGTGAATGAAAGAATGGTGTCTAAAGAAGACATCATGATATCCCTTTGAATTGTTGCCTCTTCATTTCTCTTTTTCCCCTTTCTACTTTTGATTTGTCATAATCCTCCTTCGCTGCATCTTTATGTTCAACAAATATTTTTGTTATCCTTCTATGCCACCTCCATTTACATCACTAATGTTAATGAGGCGTTCCACTAGTATTACTAAGGAACCGGTGAATTTATGCCTACATAACTGATATATGA
Organism: Picea mariana; assembly: GCA_032191745.1. Classification (NCBI taxonomy): domain Eukaryota; kingdom Viridiplantae; phylum Streptophyta; class Pinopsida; order Pinales; family Pinaceae; genus Picea; species Picea mariana. The sequence goes on from JASDQU010106374.1 coordinate 90,516, forward strand.
AATCTTTCCCTTCCTTCATGACATATTTCCATAGCTCAACAATTGATTTTTGAGGTGACATTTGATTAAATTTCTGCATTTTTTTAATAGTGATCTAATTTTGTAACACACTTTCTTTTCAATGCTAACTTATATACAAATTTACCATTTAGAAATTACAAATTCAATAAATAAAAATGCAATTGAGTGTGCTCTGCTAACTAATGTAACACGTGGGCCACGACTCTTCTCATTGTTGTCCCCGTAGTTGTGACATGTAGACTACTCACTACTATAGCATCAACATATAGAGTCTAGATTGTTTCTCTGCTCCCTATTGTAATGAAATAATACAAAGTGTTGGTTGTTAAACCCTAAAACTATGGTCTGGTGACACACTGACCACTGATGGGCAGCCTAAGGCCATGGTTTGAGTCCTCGCTAATAAATTTGAGAACCCTACGCAAAATATAGGATCTTTAGGATAGTACAATTCAAATCCAGTAAACACATTGTCCATACAAAGAGAATATTTTGGATGTCAATTAAGCCTTCCACTCAATTTACATTTCAAAATGAAATTTAAAATAGCAGTTAGAACCCAATCAATACCTAACTTTAAATTTCATATTCTATTGCTACAACCTAACCGATGAGTAACCTCAGCCTTCAGGCCTATAGGTTGTGCCTACCACTGTTGAAGTTTGAACCCTTATCATTGGGTTTGTGAAAGAGGTGTGCACCAAAAATATTGAAGAGAACCGTCAAATGTGAAAGAGAATAGTCCATATTTGTGAAGTAGCTTTTGGATGTAAATTACTCCTAAACAGAACAACCCCAGTAACATTACTATGAATATATGTCCTCACTAAGAAATTCCATCTCTATTGCAATTTCAAGACAGTCGATTGTCTCTGCCACTCGAGGGGACTATGTGATCATATGATTTATGACTCATCAAGCATCAAGTTTGTGAGAGAGGCAAACATGCATCGGTTCTATTTTGTGACTGTGAGGGCAATGAATGGTGTCAGGTGTGTAAAATGTGAGAGGCTAACAACTCGATGAGGGGAGGAAACAATGAACACAACATGAGGGAGGAAAATTGGAACACGACACCGGGAAGAAGGAAGGAAAGAATAAAATGCTTGAGGTTAGTGTTAGGTTTAGAATTAGATTTTGACTTTTTAACCCACAAAATGAACCTCTATGCTTTTCAAGCGAACCCAAAACATGTTCAAATTCGAATTCGTTTTGAAGTTTGGAAAATATCAACAAAGTTATTCGAACTCATTTAAAATTATGTGAATTTCAAACTTGATCCTTCAAATTCTCTAAACCCAATCACTTATTTGAAACCACTCAAACATGAAATAAATACGATGCATTTTCTACATAGTATAAACAATGAAGTGTATAAAATTCACCTCTTATAGAGTCCATTTGGAGACCAGTGGAAACTATAGAAAATTTGTAAACAATGTAATAAAAAATCATGAGAATGCAATGGTTGTGACGGAATTAAAGAAAGACTATGAAAACAAGGTTGCATAGCAGCATTACTTGATGTCGTTGCAAGATAGTTAAGCAA
>JASDQU010106374.1:92135-103766 GCA_032191745.1 Picea mariana
AGATTACATGGTTTGATATGCACATATGAACATGTCATTTTTTTCATATGGCAATAGATACAAGCTGCACATTTCAATGCAAATTTTGCTTCTTCAAACAAATGCCATTGTTGTGGCGATGTCCCTACCGAAAAGCTTTATGCAAGTTGATTTGATTTGTGATGACAGAACTATGGTTGTAGGTAAATTACAGTAACTATAAACATACAAAATTGATTATATTGTGTTCCTCAAAATGCATTTTGAAAATATAGGCTTCTTCTCACTTTAAATGAAATTGAGACATGCATAAAAATTTCAACAATAGTACCATCAACTTGTTCTTTCTCTACAAATTTCAAAAATGCATTTAATGTTAATGTTCTACATGTTTTTCTTGGAGTGAAACATGAGCCACAGATGTTTGAGGTGAATGAAAGAATGGTGTCTAAAGAAGACATAATGATATCCCTTTGAATTGTTGCCTCTTCATTTCTCTTTTTCCCCTTTCTACTTTTGATTTGTCATAATCCTCCTCTGTTGCATCTTTATGTTCAACAAATATTTTGTTATCCTTCTATGCCACCTCCATTTACATCACTGATGTTAAGGAGGCGTTCCACTAGTATTACTAAGGAACCGGTGAATTTATGCCTGCATAACTGATATATGAAATCTTTCCCTTCCTTCATGACATATTTCCATAGCTCAACAATTGATTTTTGAGGTGACATTTGATTAAATTTATGCATTTTTTTAATAGTGATCTAATTTTGTAACATACTTTCTTGTCAATGCTAACTTATATACAAATTTACCATTTAGAAATTACAAATTCAATAAATAAAAATGCAATTGAGTGTGCTCTGCTAACTAATGTAACACGTGGGCCACGACTCTTTTCATTGTTGTCCACGTAGTTGTGACATGTAGACTACTCACTACTGTAGCATCAACAAATAGAGTCTAGATTGTTTCTCTGCTCACTATTGTATCGAAATAATACAAAGTGTTGGTTGTTAAACCCTAAAACTATGGTCTGGTGACACACTGACCACTGATGGGCAGCCTAAGGCCATGGTTTGAGTCCTTGTTAATAAATTTGAGAACCTTGTGCAAAATATAGGATCTTTAGGATAGTACAATTCAAATCCAGTAAACACATTGTCCATACAGAGAGAATATTTTGGATGTCAAATAAGCCTTCCACTCAATTCACATTTCAAAATGAAATTCAAAATAGCAGTTAGAACCCAATCAATACCTAACTTAAAATTTCATATTCTATTGTTACAACCTAACCAATGAGTAACCTTAGACTTCAGGCCTATAGGTTGTGCCTACCACTGTTGAAGTTTGAACCCTTGTCATTGAGTTTGTGAAAGAGGTGTGCACCAAAAATATTGAAGAGACCCGTCAAATGTGAAAGAGAATAGTCCATATTTGTGAAGTAGCTTTTGGATGTAAATTACTCCTAATCAGAACAACCCCAGTAACATTACTATGAATATATGTCCTCACTAAGAAATTCCATCTCTATTGCAATTTCAAGACAGTCGATTGTCTCTGCCACTCGAGGGGACTATGTGATCATATGATTTATGACTCATCGAGCATCAAGTTTGTGAGAGAGGAAAACATGCATCGGTTCTATTTTGTGACTGTGAGGGCAATGAATGGTGTCGGGTGTGTAAAATGTGAGAGGCTAACAACTCGACGAGGGGAGGAAACAATGAACAAAACATGAGGGAGGAAAACTGGAACACGACACTGGGAAGGAGGAAGGAAAGAATAAAATGCTTGAGGTTAGTGTTAGGTTTAGAATTAGATTTTGACTTTTTAACCCACAAAATGAACCTCTATGCTTTTCAAGTGAACCCAGAACATGTTCAAATTCGAATTCATTTTGAAGTTTGGAAAACATCAACGAAGTTATTCGAACTCGTTTAAAATTATGTGAATTTCAAACTTGATCCTTCAAATTCTCTAAACCCAATCACTTATTTCAAACCACTCAAACATGAAATAAATACGATGTATTTTCTACATAGTATAAACAATGAAGTGTATAAAATTCACCTCTTATAGAGTCCATTTGGAGACTAGTGGAAACTATAGAAAATTTGTAAACAATGTAATAAAAAATCATGAGAATGCAATGGTTGTGACGGAATTAAAGAAAGACTATGAAAACAAGGTTGCATAGCAGCATTACTTGATGTCGTTGCAAGATAGTTAAGAAAAGCCCATATTTTGCAGTGTTGTTTGTAAATTTATAAACCCGGCAAAGGGGAAGTTGTCGCATGGATCTTGATTTAATCATTCACTAGTAAGAAATTCAAAGGCATGAAGAGGCACATGGACGAAGCCAATAAACAGAATCACACCTGCATTAAAATCCTTAATGACAAAGAATATATTCCTATCAGGCTATCAGGATGAAACAGATAAATTTTGAACTGCAACAGGCAAACATACCTCGTTGGCACTACCACAAGAATAGATGTGATTTCCATGATCTTCAAATGGAGGGTGTTTGTATTGTTACTCCATGAATATGTTTTTCCGGAGCAATCAGTATCATCATGTGCAACCACAAAAGTGACCATAGAACATAACGCCAATGTTGAAGCAATTATGGTCCACCATAGTCAGCAGCTCTTACCACAACCAAAAAACCATGCATATTACAAATAGAAATAGATATATACATATATTATACCTATTAATAAATACATGGTGTACATAAATTTTTATACNATATTCCTATCAGGATGAAACAGATAAATTTTGAACTGCAACAGGCAAACATACCTCGTTGTTACTACCACAAGACTAGACGTGATTTCCATGATCTTCAAATGGAGGGTGTTTGTATTGTTACTCCATGAATATGTTTTTCCGGAGCAATCAGTATCATAGTGTGCAACCACAAAAGTGACCATAGAACATAACACCAATGTTGAAGCAATTATGGTCCACCATAGTCGATAGCTCTTACCACAACCAAAAAACCATGCATATTACAAATAGAAATAGATATATACATATATTATACCTATTAATAAATACATGGTGTACATAAATTTTTATACGTAAGATAAAATAATTTTTAGGCATTACATAATATAAGCATTTGATCTTTTGAGGCATGGGTCCCAGTTTTAGCCAATGCATGAAGGTGAGAGATATCCTAACTATGCAAGTGCCAAGCCAGATGGATAATCACATGGAACATATGCTAACCATGCAAGTGCCAATCCATATGGATAATCACATGGCACAGATGCTAACCATGCAAGTGCTTCAATGATAGATCATCATCAACAAAACTTCTAGCAAGTTTTGAGTCCAAGTATCGAAATCACTCACTCATGTCGATCCAGTTACTCTCAACATAATTTATCGCAATTAGATTTTGGAAATGCAGAAAAAAGGTTTGTGTTTCATGGAAGAGAGCGTAAGCGTGATAGTTCATTGGTGCAATATCTAAGGACGGAGAAAAACTTTAAAAAAAAACACTAAATTGATGGCATGCAATGGGAATTGCAATTGGTGGCCATAAATGCAAATTTTAGCGGTAAATTTACTCAATTTTTCACACACGATGGCTTTGAATTCAATGTCATAGAGCAAGAGAAGCATCTTTACCTGGATTCTGTCTTCCACAACCAACCAATTTCCATATTTAGACCCATTTTCTCATCTGGCCAAAGCATACAAACTCTCGGCCTTTGCCTATTCTCTGGCAGAAGTTTGCAGGGAGATTTGTAACTATAACCTTATTTCCTATACCATCATTAAGGGATTCCATTGTTTTTACTTATATGTTTTCAATACCATGACAAATAATTTGAAGATGAAGTCGGTTATTGGAATTCTCATGGTTATGTTGTTAATTACTGCAGTCGCTGCACAAAAGGGAGGATTATGTAATAGTTGCTTCCTGGATGAAAATGGAAATGATGGTGATGTCAATCAACACCTAGTAAATCAAGGCTATGGAAATCAAGGCCAAGAAATAAAGTCGGTGACAACCAAGGAGACAACAAGGTGCGTAAATGCAATAAAAATGGTATGAACGTGACCTTAAAACCATAGGCTAGGTTGAAAGGCCATTCCATTTTTCGATGTTACAAAACTACCCTCAATTTTGAAAGGTTGACCAAGATAGATGGATTATATAGACTTGTTCCATATGATTCACAAGGACAAGGCGTACGCAAGGCAAAGACGAATAAGGATATCCTGAAAGATGTAATTATGGAGCATGTAAGAGATCCGGTTGAAGTTGTGGCCAGAAACAAACAGAGTAGGGAAGAAGTGAAAGTTTCCCCCCTCTTTGGGGCCCGACTAGTAAAACCAATAACCAATGTTTCCTCTCCTTGTGAGCAGGGGTCAATCGTGGGGAGAAAGGTACAATCAACTTCAGTATCTCCCCAACGATATACTATTAGCATAAGTAGGTTGTGGCCCTAGGTTATGTCTTGTATATTGAAAGATGATAACTTTTAAAAAAGTTACTTGGCCTTACGATGGTATTGTTTAAGGCAACGATTATGGGCTGCATACTTATCCCTAATCTGGATCACAACTAGTTCTGGGATACTCAGGCCGCGATAATGGAACAATACTTGTGTTCCTAAAGACAGGTGTTCTCAGTTGGAGCATTTCAAGTGGACTATCAGTGGATATGGATGGAGATATCCTATGCGGGTGTGACAACGCTCTTTAAAAAACTATTCTTCTATCTCCATCCAATTGAATGAACTCTTGTATCAAGTGATCCACAACTCCCTTCTCATTAAATACTTGCTTTTTCAACTTTCATTTTGGAATTTGCAACTGAATCAGAAGTATGTTCTGCTAAGAACTTTGATGTTGTGGGGCCTAATTGTTTTAGCATACATTAATATGTTCAGATCTACCAATCTGAGAGGCAGTTCAAATGTGGCATGGCTAACTCGCTATGTATCAAATGTGGCATGGCCAACTCACTATGCATAATATTTGTGTCTGTATTTTTTCTAGTAAGATTGGTATTGACTTTTTTGTATTATTCTTATTTATTTATTTGATGATGTTTATTATTTTGAGTAAGTGTTGTAAAGTGGTCTGGCTTGTTGGGATGTTAATAAAAGGCACAAGCAAATCATGGAGGCTTCTTTTTTGAAAATTGTGATGAGTTGACTTGATGGGTGTTTTCTAGACTGAAATTTGTTGAGGACTCAACCAATTTTCATAATTTTCTCGTGTTTTTTATGCTAGATGAACTTTATCCTTCTGAAAGGTTAGTATATTGGAAAAAAGAGGAAGGTTTTCTGGTCTTAAAATAAACAAGGAAGGGCAAGCGGTTGATGGCAGTGATTACGGTCCATACTTAGTGAATGAGCAAATGGTTGTAGCAAAGCTACTGATACTATATGAAGAAAGACTTAACTCTAGAAATAAAGTATCTATAGGCATAGGTTGGCTCTTAATAGCTCCGTCGACAGTCCATGCAAGATTCAATATAGGAAGAAAACCAGGCTTTCCCTTGCTCGGTGTGGACCATATGAAAAAAGCAATTCAAACTTTATCATTTGTAAGTATATATGTCTCTCTTTCACAATGTAAATTATATTATTTCACATATCTAAATGTAACTACTTTATACCCTAATGCATACAAGTTTAGGAGAGCAATATAGAGAAATTGTGCAAGTGGACAAGGACATTTTGTGCGGATGGATATGCTCATAGCTTGTAATGCAAAAGCAACATGACTCAACTTTGATTGGTACTATAAATTCAGTTTTTCGATAACAATATTGAATGACTTACAGTTGATGTGATTGAATGACTTACGATTGCATAGCACCACTCTGGTTTCTTCTTTCCATCCATTTTCTCTAGTATGGCTAAGCTTTGCTCCTCAAACTATGTCATCAAAAAAATTGATTTGGAAATATTTGGCAATGAAGGTCATGAGTATTGTTGAGGCATTCTGGTGAAGGAGGTTCTATCAAGGCGGTGGAGATTGTTTCTCCATAGTTGTCAAGGTGGTTGTTTCAGAGTTGTCAAGGTAGTGGAGACTATTGTCAAGCAGTATCATAGTTGTCAAGGTGGTTGTTTCAGAGTTGTCAAGGCAATGGAGACTATTGCTGCAAACTTGTCAAGCGGTATCAGAGTTGTCAAGGAGGTGGATATGACTGTGATAGATTTGCTTTCTTGAAGGCACTGACATTGACAAACCACTAACTGAGGAGGATAATTAATGCATGTTAATGCAATGATGATACCATAATGCATGTTAATGCACCAACACTCACAACATAAGGAAACAAACTTAAAACTTTAGGTTATAATGAAAACATTTGCAAAAAATTTGCATTGTGTCTTGGCAATAAGACTTTGGGAAGAAAACAAAAAACTTTGAAAAGAAACCAAAAATACACATTGGGATGAGCAAAGCCGGCAATAAGGCATCAAATATATTGTCCAATTAGATAACAAAGAATAAGGTTTTTTTGTTATATAAAAAAAAATTAAATTCTCTATGTCGAACATTAGAGATTGAGCAAAAATGTATAGTCAATGGCCAAATTAATTCTAAGTCAATGATGTATTGAATGCTAGAGTCCCTGCACTAGCCTTCGACAGGGACTAATAATAATATACACATATAAGGTCGGCATGGTGATAATGTGTTGGAAAATGGTATAAACCTTGAGTTTGACATAGCGCATGATATAGTTTTCCAAGGCATATGATTTCATTGGCATGTTATATATAGTTACGTTATATACAAAGGTATGAGCTATGACCCATTCAACTTGGATTTCCACGCCGATATGGTTGTCATAAGGAATATGCTTGAGATGATGTGTTAAAGGTAATATTAATTTACAAGTTATGAGTTTGACATAACGTGTGGCACGAGGTTATAAGAATTGACATGATAGATGGTATATGTGTTTAAGGGTTATGTGAATTGTATGAAGTATTAAGTTGGAAAGCATATGGTTTTTGGTTTTGAATGGGGATGTGATGGGTTAGCCATGCATTGAATAGCAAGGACGTGGGAATTTACTCCCATAGTTCTATGTTTTACCACCTCATTTTGCTTTGGGTTTTGGTTATTTCATTTTGTTGGGTTTGTGGAGAGATAGCTCGAGCTCAGCTTTGGGAAACTCTGCTCTTGTTAGTTGCAGTAATTGTCTCAACGTCAAACACTAGTATAAAAAATCTCCTAGGAAAGGTATGTACTTGTCAGTCTATTGAACATCTCTTACATGTGTTTTGCAAAGCAATGAGTTAGCAATGGCTCTGTTTTCAACTAGTATTGAGTGTGTGTAGCTCCTCCTCCCTGTTTTTCGCTCTTGAATGGACATATTTTTAATTATGGTTTGAGGGTTTCTATTTGCAAAGGAAAATAAATGTTTAGTTACAACCAGCTATTGAATGCATTCTTCACTCCATACATATTTTCATTTTCCATTTCCTAGATATTTATTTTAAAATGGATGGTGGGTTCTGAAAAGAATGGATGGTTGTTTCAACCCATTGTTGTTATAGTTGTTTTGGGTCAAGTTTAGAATTAGGTGAGAAATAAATGAAAATCGCCCCAATGTTTATGGGACTAGACTTTAAATCGTTCTACGTTTTGCTTATTTTCGTCATGGGCTCAATCCATGTGGCCATAATGGATATACACCGAGTATTTTGGGGGGGATTATGGTTAAACCCGTGAATGCATAATGATTGTTAAGTGTTATACTTTGTTCAAATTTGAAAAAGAAGCTTACATTCTTTTGTTGTTGGTAAATTACACAATTAGCATTGAAGTGATTTTGTTATGCTTAGTCTAGGTCGACTTTTGAACCTACACCAATATAATGGATAGTTGATTTTGGATTGGGGTTAAGATTTTAATCTAGGTTGCTCATTGTAGAAAACATGATATAACCAACAATGGTATTATTTGAACCCGTTTTTGTGCTAAGTTCATATTCGGGATATTTGGAAGTATTGGGTGAATAAAAGAAATGTTTCATTCATACATGAATGTTGTGGAAAATTGTTTATGAGTATATTGAAGTTAACAATATACAGGGTATTTGATTTACTCAAATGGAAAATGATACAGGTTATTAATAGAATTAATTGATTTTTATCGATTATGAACATGAAACTCTTCATGCATTCTTGTCATCTTATAACATTTTTCAAAAATTATAAATCCCTTGTCATTATTTCCCTATCATTTATTATTTCATTTTCATCCATCCCATTTTCAAACAAATTAATGATTGTTTATATGAATAATTTTCGTAAAATGTACAGTTTGGATGTTTGGAACAACAAATAAAGAGAAGGTTATCCATCATATTATGGTTTTGCTTCCTTGTTTTCATTCATCCCCTTTCATTATCCCTATGCATGATTGATTACCTGGCCTTTTCAGAACCATTGCTAAATCATTTGAAAACAAAATAGTATTTGATGTTTAATATATTGTGTCTTGTATATTTACTAATTGAATTATCGATGCATATAGATGAGCTTTTTCAATTGCGAAAGTAACCACAATGGAAACAAGGGAAACCAAGTTAAGAGAGGAAGAGTGCCTAATGTTTTTGGGCAACAAGGAAGAAATTAAATAATGAGATTATCAATACACTTTGATGCCAACTATGAAGAGTTCAATCAACTGCTGCAAACTGGCTACTTGAACCTTGTTGGGTATCTTGCTTCACCTCCACCTCAAGCATCTATTGCTCCTCCCCTGCAACCTCACCCAAGTATTGTTTATTTTCCCAAGCCTCCTATTCAACTAGCCAATGGTGGTTGGGAGAACATTCCTACAAATCCTCCTTCTGGCATAGTCCATTGACCCGATGTTCCATTGCCACCACCTCCTCCTATGCACTCCATACCTCATGTTGCTTATGTTGATTCTATGGTTAATTATGTCCAATTTCCCATAAGCATTTCCACTTGACCCTCAATTAGATAAAGGTAAACAACCTACAAATTCCCCAATCTCCGACTCATCCAAGGTCTCATCAGTATAGTCATAACAACCCCTAGTTTAGACTAAAAGTAATGAAAAAAGAATTACTTTCAACGGCATGCACCCTAAGATTGAGAAAATGGAAGAAAGGAAGTATGTTGATATAGACTTACTTAAGCAAAAGGATGCTCTTTTAGAGGGAAGTAAACAAAAGGAGGCAACATCAAACAAAAAATATTATTTATGATTTATCTTTATATGATGACATGACAAATGATATTATTTTGAAAAACTTTTTTTTGTAAGCTAAAATTTGTATTACCTCCTTAACTGAATCAATACATCTGTCAGGGTGCCTAGTGATTGGCCTGCCATTAACGAAAACCAAAGCCATCACCAGGGTCCATTGAAATTGTCCAAAACTACCTTAAAATCCATTAACAAAATGACAAAAGTCTGTAGAACTTACAAAATTTGACTGAGTTTCTGCAGAGGCTAAAACCTATGAAAACTTAAATTGTCACTATATAAAAGAGCCATACGTATAGAGTCAAGGGAATTTCCCAGAAAACTAAATAGCATCAGTACCAGAAGTAGGCAACCTCCAGTTTGGAGCGAAGGCATAAGGTTGGTGACACATTGGACATCTAGAATACACAAGCTCGCTTGAGAATGAGTCAAACATAGCATCCATCATGCGATTGATAATGTCCTGGAGAAATTGTTGATTTGAGATTGCCTCACGCAATTCAAAGAGAAGCTAGAGTTGTTCCTCTATTAGATAATGCAGAGAGCTATCACCCATGCCAGAGGGACTTGAACTCGGAGAGGCCTAAGAAATTGCTTGAACCAGAGTTGGGTTTATTGGAGGTATCTCCTTTATGAAGGGGAAGCCTCAGTCCCCATCAGGGGGATCCCATTCTATTCTCTCCCCCGATGTTGGTGTCGGTGCATGGTGTTGTTGTGGATCTGGGCCGACTTGTAAATTCCTCTCTATCCCCAGAGGGTCATAGACCTCCATGTTGCTGCTACTAGCGCCTAAATTGAGCTCTACAGCAGGCTGGAAGGAAGTAGAGGATTGTAAGGAAGGATTGGAGAGTTGTCCTTGATTGGCCAAGTAATGATAATAAAGAGGTTCACGCTTGGTTCAACCTCTTTCTCTCGGCATGGTGGTCAGAAGGATACATATGTCTGGGTGAAAAACACAACAGTTAATGGAGGGGAAGATCATGCTTGAACACACAAAGTAGGATAAAGGAGAAAGGTGCCAAAAAACTGGAATGTCGTCAAGAGGGGAAGGGGAAATTAACATATACTCCATTGAATGCACCATTGAGGTGACAAGAATGTTGAACACGGACCTGATACTATGTTGATGAGAGGATCGTACCCTCCAAATTAACTAAGATACATTTCCCATGGGTCAAGGACTGGTGCAAAGTGTGCGAGTGTTAATGCCTTGCATTGGGAGGTGGTGGAATGGAGAATTGGCAGCTAAGGATGATAGGACCATCGACGCGTGAACGGACATATGGAACTCTATCTGGGGGTTGGGAATCCAAACAGGCTAACTCAAGAAACTGCTTTAGAATAAGGGGGGTAGGGCTGAAGGTGGACTCCATGCATAAATCCTCCCTTGTTAAGGAGACTCCCTCATTCTCTAGACGATCCGCTACTTTATTTGCATATCTTTGAATATGGGAGGGCATTAGGACCAGGTTAGGAAGAAGAGTGGATTTGAATATTTCCGAGTTGAGAAGGCACCAGGTTGGAGAGACTTTAGTTTGATTGGAGCCATGCAATATTTTTGTGGCTAAGTGTCTCTTGGATGTTGGCGTAACTTTTTGACCAAACCTACTGTAGAGATGAGTGCTTGGACTAAAAAATCCTTTTATTCCTCTCTTTCTAGATTTTCCATACCAAAAAGCCAGGAATAAGTTTCCAAATCCTGTTGAGAACAATATCGGTGAAGGCTACTTGACACCATTGCTCAATGGTGTTGGTTGTACTACCTTTTGCTCTATTCGTTTTTCGCATGATTTGAGCAATCATGTCCTAAATTTATTTACCGAAGTGACATTGATTTAGTAAATGATCCATGGATTCCTCTTGTTGCATACAGAGATGGTAGTTTGAAGGTCTCCTGAATCCTCTTTTGCGTAAATTATCCCAAGTCAAGATCCGATTTTGGATGAGTAGCCAAAGGAACATGGATACTTTTGACCATAGGTTGGATTTCCAAATCTTTTGCCATATTTCATTCGATGGTTGTAGATGCACCTTGGTTTTAAGAATGTAGGCCTCTTTGATATTGAAATTGCATGTTGGGGGATTTCCCCAATGGAGGATGTCTTCCCCTTCACCCTTTCTAATTTTCCTAATTTTCCTCTAGGAGATCGCCTCTTGCGAGAGGCATAAGTTGCACTTCTCTGACAACTCTAGTTTCTTATGCATGACCTTCCATTCTTTCCAGTGAGAAGTTGTAGGCTCTGTTTTCCATAGATTCTCCACCTATTGGTTTCCTCGACCTTGTATGAGTGCTTATATGGGATATAGGTTGTCTAGAGATACCAAGGGAGGTAGGTGTTGCAGGAATCTGTCCAAAAGAGGGTCGCTTGTCCATTCCTTATCTCCCAAAATGCATGTTCCTAAATGAGG
>JASDQU010106375.1:14870-41828 GCA_032191745.1 Picea mariana
CTATTGCTTTCCCTTACAACAACATTCTCAGTAGAAGAAACATTGATGGATTTCGGCTATACGTATGCTCCTAACCTCATCCATCAGGGGGCATCTGTTATCACTGAAATTTCGTCTGCACATGGCGACAAGAACTCCGCATCATCAAAACAACAATGAAGTCATTCATGGCACTAAATTAATTTCACAGCACTCCAGAAGGGCCAAAAACTATAAAAAGTAACCAAAAATTGAAGGGCGCTTTACAGCAATTTGGTGCGCGCACGCATGCACAAGACAAAAACATGTTATTTGCGCATGTGCGCTCGACACACGGCTGTCAACACAAAAACCCACGCATCTGCTAAAACGACGCATTAATTGAATAGGTCGGCCTCCCAACCACTTACGGACCGGCTCCCAATTTGATTTGACCCTCAAATCAGAGCCGGATCTGCAAAGTCGGCAAGTTAATGACCTAAAGAAACCCTAAAAGGGTCCCTATTCACACTTTGAGAAGGTTACGTGACCGCCCGAGGAGCTGCTATAAAAATCCCTGAGGATACACTGTTTTGGCAAGGAATTCTAAGCACTGTTATGCTGTTCAGATGGTTAAGGGCTCATCCTTTAACAACAACCCATCAGCTGCATCACCGAGAGTTCTTTCACTGCTATGCTCAGTTCTTCTCATTTGTAAGGAAAGCAAACTGTGTGAGGGCCCCAAAGAGCCTTCTGTTGGGGGGAGAAGGAACCTCTGGTCTCTTCCTTCAGCATGCTCCGGTTTCATTAATACACCAGCCTGAAACCATTGGTGACACCTGTGTTTTGTGTTTGATGTTTGTTGTTTCTTTTCACATTTTTATTTGTTTTCAGTTGATATTGTATTGTAGTTCGTTTTGTTTCCTTTAACCCTATGCTCCACAACTGTTCTGCCCTACTAGACCCAACATGGTATGCAAGCACTCTCTATTTKCTCACTTGGTGATCATTTGAACGTGAACAGTTACGCTAGAACTATACCACACTCGCCTATTCCTCTAACTTACCTTCCCAGTGAGCATGAAGCCCCCTCCCGCTTATCCTGGTCTAAGTCCTTAAACTTTTCTCTTAAAAMAAATTAATTAGTCGCTTTAACTAGTTTTAAATTTAAACATGAATCATAAATTTAAATATAATTAACATAATTTTAATTGTAAATAAATTTTAAAAGATTATTAATTAACTAATGTTTTAAAACATGATTAACATTATTATGTTTTAACATTTAACTAATAATACATTATTATTATTATGTTTTAAAACATAATAATTTAAATATAATTTAAGCGCAAAAAATAAATTCTAATTTTAAATTTAATTCAAACTATTATTTAAAACATAAAACATTAAAATTTATTCTAGGATTCTGTGCGTCTCTTTGTGTTTACTTGTTAATTGGTAGGCTTTCAGAACTTTGAATTTTTTTTTTTACTCTTTTTTATATTACACGTAGTGCACACTTATGGTGTTTTGTGGGCTCCTAATTAATGCTCCAATTTATCTCTGTCCCGTGGCATTGAGAACTTGATACCATATAAATTTAGAAGGTAAATTAACCGCGGTGCTTGATACCACATAAATTTAGAAGGGAAATTAATCGTGGCATATGATGTGTGGCGAGTTCGACTAACTGTAGGTTTGATGCAAAAGGGAAATTAAAGGCGGTTCTCTATAGCACTCTATATGCATTGTGCACTTAGAACTGCCCCTTGTAGGGTTCCTCCTTCATGTGACTCGGCAGTTGATAATAGAGGGCTGGATTTCGTTTCGAGTTGTGTGTTATTTCAGGATCTTGGCTTGATATTTGTCTTGAATGCTTGACTTGGAGATTGAATGTGAGTTGGGTTCTGTGGATGTAGTTGGTAGCAAATCAAATGTGACAAAGATCATCTTTAAGGAGATGAATAGTAGTATTATTCAGGGCAAGAAAAGAAAAAAAGATGAGCTCGATGTTCCATTTTACAAGATCTTTTCTTCTGCTAACAAATATGACTATTTGCTCATGACCGTGGGAACGGTAGGTGTAGTCATTCATGGTTCAACCATACCTATCTTCTTGGTGTTCTTCGGAGATTTGATCTGATAAATATATATATTTTTTGTTCTATTATTTTTTTGTTTAATTTTAAACAAATGTTAAAATTCATTTAACACTTGTTTCAGTATGCATAATATTATACTATTTTCATTTCCAATGGGTATATTGTTTATATATATTTATATATATCTTTATTTATAAATAAAAATAATTGTGTGCTTGGCTTGCAGGTTAGGTGGAGATGGAGTTGGAGCTTGGCCCTTAGGCCCAGATTTACAAGTTTTCCTTAAATATATTATTTATACCTCTAGTTATTTATGTTTATATCACCCTTTTCAAAAATTTTACCTGTATAGGCCAACAAGTTTTAAAGTCTTAGGGGGGTTTTCAGGCAGGTTTTCAGGGTTGTTTGATTGACACAAAACATAACTTTCAATCAAGAGTCAAGATGATGGGTGGGTAGGTAGGCCCTTGGATCCATATTTTAAACCAGGGCTATGATACCATGTGTAAGGTCTCTTCCAACAGAGCCTTATAAAACATAAATCTAATTAGAGAAATGCCATCCTAACATCTTCACAATTTCATAACCATCATATAACCATTCATAACCAGCATATAACCATTCTTAACCAGCATATAACCATTCTTAACCAGCATATAACCTTTCATAACCATTCAACTAAATTAAAATTTATGAGAATATCATAACAAATTATATAACACAACAGAAAAATGAAAATACATACCTCTAACTGATGCTACTGCTGTTCTCCAACTCTACCTAATGCTCTGCCCAAAACCATCTAACCTCCTAACCAGCCAGGAATAGAGCCTCTCTGACTCCCTAGCTCCAAGATTCTGTAAGGATTCTTGGCTCTCAAGCCCAAAAAACCCAGCAACAGGTGCCCCCTTGTAACATTCCTACAAGAAGCGTCTCCAGCCAAAAACTCATAAGACAATCTTCCAATCTCCCCCAAAATAAAAATGCTCTAATACAGTCTACTAATATGAAAATTATGCTCCCGGCCAAAATTCCCAAAAAGTCCCCCTCTCCAATGTCTTTTTCCCCTCTTATCCTCCTTTCCCCCTCTCTCATTCACTGCCTTCTCCCTTTCATTAAGACTCACCCACCTTATCCCTCCATTCAATGCCAACCACCTTATCCCCTTTCTCTTAAATGGTTCCCTCATTTGATACGTTAAGTTTTCATTTAATAAATTAAAATTTATTATACTCAAATTCATTAACCAAATATTTAATAAGTTAATTAATTAATTAATTAATTAACTAATATACATTAAACAATTATTAATTCAGGACAATTAATTAATTAATTAATTAACTAATACACATTAAACAATTATTAATTCAGGACAATCAATTAATTTCTTAGGGTTGTTACAACTCCAGACTTCACAAAAACCTTTATTATGGAATGTGATGCCTAAGGAAATGGAATTGGTGTTGTCCTAATGCAAGAAGGAAGGCCCTTGGCTTTTGAAAGTCGACCACTCAAGGGAAAGGACTTACACAAACCCATTTATGAGAAGGAAATGATGGCAATACTACATGCATTGAAGAAATGATCATCCAACCCGATTGGATAATAGAAACAAGGGATGAATGGAAGAATGAAAAAAAAGTGCGGACTCTCATTCAAAAGTTGCAGCAGTATTCTAGTGCATCAGATACATCTATATGGAAAAATGATTCACTATGGTACAAAGATCGCTTATATTTGTGTAAGAAATCCCAGCTCAAACAAAAGGTACTATTGGTATTGCACACCTCTCCAGTACTAGGGCACTTCGGATTTTTGAAAACCTACCATAGAGTCAAGAAGGATTTTTTTGGTGATGGCCTTAAAATTGATGTTCAAAGGGTTGTGGCACAATGTTTGGTTTGTCAACAAAATAAGGTGGAAACAATTAAGACCCCAGGTCTTTTACAACCATTAGCCATCCCAAGTCAGCACTGGGAGGAGGTTTCCATGGATTTCATCATAGGGTTGCCGAAGTCTGAAGGAAAGAGTGTCATCATGGTGATTGTTGATAGACTGACCAAGTATGCACACTTTTGTGCACTCTCTAACCCCTTCAAATCTAGTACAGTTGCCACCACATTCATGGAGACAGTTCAAAATCTACATGGCAGCCCAAAGATTATTGTAAGTGACATAGATCCCATCTTCACTGGACATTTTTGGACAAAATTATTTTCTTGTTTGGGTACTCAATTGGCTCATAGTGCATCCTATCATCCTCAATCTGATGGACAAACCGATATAGTGAACAAATGTCTGGAAGGATACCTTCGTTGCTTTGTCTCTGATAAACAAACACAATGGTTCAAATGGTTACCCTTGGCATAATGGTGGTATAACACTTCCTTTCATACTGCAACAAAAATGACACCATTTATGGCACTCTATGGATCCCACCCTCCTTCCATCACTTCTCTAAAATAAAAATCTAAGGTTCAATCAGTGGAAGATCACATCAAGCATCAACAACAAGTTCTCCAAATCTTGAAGGACAACCTGACCATGGCACATAATCACATGAAACAACAAGCAAATCAACATCGTAGTGAAAGAAGTTTTGAAGTATGGGATTGGGTGTTTTTAATACTACAACCATACAAACAAATGTCCCTCAAGCAAGCCAAGAAAGATAATAAATTATCACCAAAGTAATATGGCCCTTATAAGGTGTTGCAAAAGATTGGTACTATGATATACAAGTTGGAGTTGCCTACATCTTCATGAGTACACCCATTTTTCCATGTTTCATCCTTAAAGAAGGTTATAGGTGATAAGATCCCATTTCAAACTGTATTGTCAGAACTTGACGAGGAAGGAAAAATCATATTGGAGCTTAAAGCCATCACTGACACAAGAATTCACCAGCTGAGGAATAGATCCATTTTAGAGTATCTCATTAAATGGAGGAAACTACCGGCTGAAGATTCCACTTGGGAAGATGAGTCTTTTATACAAAAGCATCCAGAGTTTCTCAAGCGTTGTAGACAACGCTTGTCTCAAGGGGAGGGTCATGTTAAGCCCTAATATTGGCTCATTACCCCTTAATTGGGGCATATTACATTAGTAATGTTATTTTATTTATGTCATCTTTATTCCATTATTTGTAATTATACATCCTAGTCTGTTATATATACCAATGAGACATTTTCATTTGGAATCATCTTGTACTTGAACATTTATGTGGGGTAAAAGGAGGTTTCCCCCTCAAAGAGGCTTATTATCTAAAATTATCTTTTTTTCAAGGCATTGAGTACTTATTTTGAGGTTTTTCTATGCTATATTGATATTTGGTTCTTAACATTGATCGCCTATCCAAGTATGCTCTTTTTGGTGCTTTACCTCACCCTTTCATAGCAACACTTGTTGCACAAGTTTTCCTTGATCATATTTTCAAGTTACATGGCATGAAAACCTCTATTGTATCTAATCATGACCCCACTTTCACTAGAACCTTTTGGCAAGAGCTATTTAAATTGCAGCGCACCTGTTGGCACAGGGGTAGACCCAGAGCTCAATGCTACAACAACGCACCAACAAAACCCTAACTACCAGCCCTTTCGGCAACACTTGTGAAGCAGATGAAGTCTCACCCAAGGTAGAGGAATGGGTGGTTGCAGGACTCCAGTGTCCGCAACCTTAGTTGGGACATATATATGTGATTGTAACACTTTAACATAACACTTAGCAGTTATAGTTCATTAATATTCATCCTTAGTTTATAGTGCAACTAAACCCTAACTACAGATCAACACAGTATTTATACAGATCCAATAGATTCAAGTACTAATCATACCAACATATATCAGATCTAGCATTTATTCACATTATTTAGTACTAAGTGACCATATTATATCCTTCTAATCATACTTCTCCCAATGGGTTTGATTATCCATGACATACATCCTAAGCATGTCTTCCATGACTTGATTTACTCTCTCAGTTTTCCCATCTATTTCAGGATGATAAGCTGTGCTTAAATTCAAATGAGTCGCCAATGCTGATTGCAAACTTGTCCAAAACCTAGAAGTGAATCTGGAGTCCCTATTTGAATTGATATTCTTAGGTATCCCATGCAAACGAATGACCACACTTACAAAAATGCGTGCCACATCAGTGACATCATAAGTGTCTCTAACCAGAATAAAATGAGCACTCTTGGTTAATTTATCAACTATCACAAGAATGGCATTGTGTCTATGAGATGTGAGCAGAAAACCCACAACAAAATCCATGGAAATGACTTCCCACTTGGACATAGGAACATCATGTGGTTGTAGGAGACCTGTCGGGTGATGGTGGTCAACTTTCACTTATTGACACTCTAGGCACTTGGCAATGAAATGGACTACATCACGCTTCATGCCTACCTAGAAGAAAAGCTTCCTCATGTCTGTGTACATTTTCTTCACACCCGGATGCACACAATAAAGTGCTCTATGGGATTCATTTAGTATGATTCTTCAAATATCCCCACCTTCGGGGATGTACATCCTTCCTCGATATCTTAATAGTCCATTTGCTTCCCGACTATATCCTTTATACTTTGAATCTAATTGCCTCCCACTATGGAGGTTTTAAGTAACCTTTAAATACCAACTGTCTCCATGGATTTGCGTCAACACACATTCCCTTAGATTGACTTTTAAGGGTACCAAGGAGAAGACACGTGGTCTCCTACTCAAGGCATCCATGACCACATTCTCTTTTCCCTTGATATATGAAATACCAAAATTGTAGTCACTCATGAACTCACTCGATCACCTGGCATTCAGATCCCTTTGAGTGAAGAGGTGTTTTAGACTTTGGTGGTTCGTTTTGGCTCAAAGTTTCACCCTAGTAGATAGTGCCTCCAAAGTTTCAGAGCTAGCATTACAGCTGCCAACTCTAAATCATGAATAGTGTAAAGTTCCTTGTGTTTCTTCAACTTCCTTGATGCATAATTTATCACTCCTCCATCCTGTATTGGCACAGCCCCAAACCCTTACTTCGAGGCATCCGTATAGACTATGAAATCCTTTTCCATATCCGACACTCGTAGAATTGGTGCACTAGTCAGTAACCTTTTAAGATCGATGAATGCACTATCACATTCTTCTATCCATTCATACCTGACGCCCTTGCACTGCAAAGTGGTGATGGGTTTCGCTATTTTAGAGAACCCTTCCACAAATATCTGATAATAACCTACTAGCCCCATGAAGCTTCCTACCTCATGAGCATTTTTCGGCACTGGCCATTCCATAATGGCCTTTAACTTTTCTGGGTCCACAGAGATTCCTTCACTGGAAATGATATGACCTAAATAGTGGATTTATTTATGGAAGAAGGAACACTGGGCCTTATTAGCCCTAGTTCGAGTATCTCTTTCAACTGCATATAAAACTCACAACATTATGGCACTGTCATCCTATACGGAGTCTTGGAAATTGGTTCTGCACCAGGTTTTAGCTCAATAGTAAAATCAAGCTCCCTCTCAGGAGGTAACCCTGGAAACTCATTCAAAAAAACATCTTTAAACTTCGACAATACTGGGTACTGATCCAAGGATGGTTCCTTCCTTTCATTCACTACTTCCACAACATACATTCGACACCCTTGCCTCATGCACCGATTAACCTTCATATTTGAGATAAAGCGTAGAGACACTCATCTCCATAACCCGTGGATCTCTACCGACCTTCCTTCATCGTCAACACAAAGAACCCTTTTTGTGAAACAGTCTACCATATATTGATGTGCTTCTAACCAATCCATTCCAATGATTAGGTCATACGCCCCGAGAATAGTGATGTATACCTTCAACCTATTAGTACACACTCCTAGGTCTACTAGACAATTATCAATGTTAAGTCCTACCGCTTGTTTTTCCCCCAAAGCCATCTCGACTTGTTTAAAGTCATCATACTCATAGGATGCCAGCCCACTCCTTTCTAATGTAGATGGTGAAATGAAACTATCTGTAGCACCAGAATCAAATAAAATTTTCACATTGATATGATTTAGCATACCTGACGATTCCACCACCGTGGATTGATGTTCTGCCTAGCAATTATTAACTGCTGCATAAATCTGGTGGCTACTACTTTCTCTTCCCATAAGAGCCTTTCCTTCTCTATGCACAAATCCTGCTTTCAACTCTGGGCAGTCACACTGGTAATGGGGTCCTCCACATCCCCAACATGTAACCCAAGATTGAACCTGCGCACTGCTTTGTGACGGTCTCTGAAATGAGTTCCTTCCCTTGGAACCCTTGCCCCTACTAGAGGTTCCCTGAGATGGTTATGGACTTTCCTGTATCGTTGGTGATGAACGGGATGCTACACTCACTGCCATTGAAATAACTATGGCGACTGTACTTGGTGTGACTCTATTACCATATGGAGGTGGCCTAGAGCTCCCTCCCCTGGAGAAGGTCCTAGGGGCCTTCCCCACAAATCCAGGATGATGTGGAAAGGTCGATCTCGTACCTCCATTTAATTTCATGTATTCATCTGCATAACATGCATTTTCAAATGCTTCTACTGCTAAAGATGATTTCCACATCCGTACGATGGCCCTTATCTTAGGGTTTAACCCATAGAAAAAGCGTTATGCATGTCGTTGGTCATTATCCATGTATGAAACATATTTGACCAATTCCATAAACCTGAGCTCCTATTCTTCTACAGTCTTGTTTCCTTGTACTAGAGTATGAAATGCTTCCACCTGTTGTTCCTCATAGTAAGTTGGTAGATATTTCCTTCGGAACCTCTCCTCAAAAAGTTCCCAAGAGACAGTGTTCAGGGTAAGGTGTAATTTCCTCTCCAGGTTGCCCCACTAGTTCAAGGCACTGTCTCTCAACTAAAAAATCACTATCTTTGCCTCTATTATGCCAGTCACAGTTTCATGTCCTTGGCTTTGGCACTTGGTCTTTGGTGTTGAGCCTGCTCCCAACGTGTTGCATATAATGGTGCTTAGCGAGTGGAGATTGGGCCTGTACTCCACCATTTTCCCCTCCTTGGCGGCTTGGTGCATTATGCACAGTCTTTGGTCCCTTGTGGGTTGTAACTTGCACTGTGTATGAGTGTATGGGAGAGCATCATTTTTTTTTTCTTGGCATTCCTGTGAGGCATTTATGCTTTATCTATTTCTTGTATCATTTTAGGTTTTCATGTTTTTCAGAGTACGGGATGAAAAACTGATTGAATAGCTTGTCGTATACGTGTATGGATATGCATAATTTTTTTTTGGCTGTCTCTATAGTGCACCCTTTTGGCTCCTTTGTGTAGCTTAGCGCTCGACTTGGGCACTACCTTGTGTTTGGTGATGCTTGGTGAGTGTCTTGGCTTTCAATATTATAACCGGATAAAAAAAATGGAAAATGGGCTAAGGCCAACAATTTTTTTTTTTCTTTCTTGTATTACACGCATTGTCAGAAACCATGCTACTCTCATGGGCTCTTCTTTGTAGATATGATGGGATTATGCATTGAGTTGTGTAAACACTTGGTAATTGATGAGATTCTAGGATTCCGTGTGTTGCTTTGTGTTTACTTGTTAATTGGTAGGCTTTCAGAACTTCGTTTTTTTTTTTACTCTTTTTTGCATTACATGTAGTGCACCCTTATGGTGCTTCATGGGCTCCTAATTAGTGCTCCAATTTATCTCTACCCCATGGCATTGAGAACATGATACCACAAAATTTTAGAAGGGAAATTAACTGTGATGCTTGATACCACAGGAATTTAGAAGGGAAATTAACCATGGCATTTGATGTGTGGCGAGTTCGACTAACCGCAGGCTTGATGCAAAAGGGAAATTAAAGGCAGTGCTCTACAGCACTCCAAACGCATTGAGAACTTAGAACTTCCCCTTGTAGGGTTCCTCCTTCATGTGACTTGGCAGTTGATAATAGAGGGTTGGATTTCGTGTCGAGTTGTGTGTTATTTCAGGATCTTGGCTTGATATTTGTCTTGAATGCTTGACTTGGAGATTGAATGAGAGTTGGGTTCTGTGGATGTAGTTGGTAGAAAATCAAATGTGACAAACATCAGCTGCAAGGAGATGAATGGTAGTATTATTCAGGACGAGAAAAGAAAAAAAAACGAGCTCGGTGTTCCATTCTACAAGATCTTTTCTTCTGCTGACAAATATGACTATTTTCACATGACCATGGGAATGGTAGGTGCAGTCATTCATGGTTCAACCATGCCTGTCTTCTTGGTGTTCTTCGGAGATTTGATCTAATATATATATATATATATATATTTTTGTTTTATTATTTTTTTTGTTTAATTTGAAACAAATGTTAAAATTCATTTAACACTTGTTTTAGTATGCATAATATTATACTATTTTCATTTCCAATGGGTATATTGTTTATATATATTTATATAGATCTGTATATATAAATAAATATAATCGTGTGCTTGGCTTGCAGGTTAGGTGGAGATGGAGCTGGAGCTTGGCCCTTAGGCCCAGATTTACAAGTTTTCCTTAAATATATTATTTATACCTCTAGTTATTTATGTTTATATCACCCTTTTCAAGGATTTTACCTGTATAGGCCAACAAGTTTTAAAGTCTTAGGGGGGTTTTCAGGCAGGTTTTTAGGGTTGTTTGATTGAAAAAAAAACATATCTTTCAATCAAGAGTCAAGAGTATGGGTGGGTAGGTAGGACCTTGGCTCCATATTTTAAACTAGGGCTGTGATACCATGTGTAAGGTCTCTTCCAACATAGCCTTATAAAACATAAATTTAATTAGAGAAATGCTATCCTAACATCTTTACAATTTCATATCCATCATATAACCATTCATAACCATTCAACTAAATTAAACTTTATGAGCAGATCATAATAAATTATATAACACAACAGAAAAATGAAAATACATGCCTCTAATTACTGATGCTACTGCTATTCTCCAACTCTAGTTGATGCTCTGTCCAAAACCGTCTAACCTCCCAGCCAGCTAGGAACAGAGCCTCTCCGGCTCCCTAGCTCTAGTATTCTATAAGGATTCCTATCCCTCGAGCCCAAAAATCCCAGCAACAGGTGCCCCCTTGTAAGAGTCCTACAAGAAGCATCTCCAGCCAAAAACCCGTAATACAATCTTCCAATCTCCCCAAAAATAAAATTGCTCTAATATAGTGTCCTAATCTGAAAATTATGCTCCTTGCAAAATTCCCTAAAATTCCCCCTCTCCAATGTCTTTTTCCCCTCTTATCCTCCTTTCCCCCTCTCTCATTCACCTCCTTCTCCCTTTCATTAAGACTCACCCACCTTATCCCTCCATTCAATGCCAACCACCTTATCCCCTTTCTCTTAAATGGTTCCCTCATTCGATACGTTAAGTTTTCATTTAATAAATTAAAATTTATTATACTCAAATTCATTAACCAAATATTTAATCAGTTAATTAATTAATTAATTAATTAACTAATATACATTAAACAATTATTAATTCAGGACAATTAATTAATTAATTAATTAACTAATACACATTAAACAATTATTAATTCACGACAATCAATTAATTTCTTAGGGTTGTTACAACTCCAGACTTCACAAAAACCTTTATTGTGGAATGTGATGCCTTGGGAAATGGAATTGGTGTTGTCCTAATGCAAGAAGGAAGGCCCTTGGCTTTTGAAAGTAGGAGGGCACTTTGGATTTTTGAAAACCTGCCATAGAGTCTTGAAGGATTTTTTTGGGGATGGCCTTAAAATTGATGTTCAAAGGTTTGTGGAAGAATTTTTGGTTTGCCAACAAAATAAGGTGGAAAAAATTAAGACCCTAGGTATTTTACAGCCATTAGCCATCCCAAGTCAGCACTGGGATGAGGTTTCCATGGATTTCATCACAGGGTTACTGAAGTCTGAAGGAAAGAGTGTCATCATGGTGATTGTTGATAGACGGACCAAGTACACACACTTTTGTGCACTCTCTGACCCCTTCAAAGCTAGTACAATTGCCACCACATTCATGGAGACAATTCAAAATCTACATGGCAAAGCCCAAATATTATTGTAAGTGACAGAGATCCCATCTTCACTGGACATTTTTGGACATAATTATTTTCTTTTTTGGGTACTCAATTGGCTCATAGCTCATCCTATCATCCTCAATCTGATGGACAAACTGATATAGTGAACACATGTTTGGAAGGCTACCTTTGTTGCTTTGTCTCTGATAAAAAAACATAATGGTTCAAATGGTTACCCTTGGAAGAATGGTGGTATAACACTTCCTTTCATACTACAACAAAAATGACACCATTTATGGCACTCTATGGATACCACCCTCCTTCCATCACTTCTTCTCTAAAAGAAAAATCTAAGGTTCAATCAGTGGAATATCACATCGAGCATCAACAACAAGTTCTCCAAATCTTAAAGGACAACCTGACCATGGCACAAAATCGCATGAAACAACAAGCAGATCAACATTGACATCGTAGTGAAAGAAGTTTTGAAGTAGGGGATTGGGTGTTTTTAAGACTTCAACCATATAAACAAATTTCGCTCAAGCAAGCCAAGAAGGATAATAAATTATCACCAAAGTAATATGGCCCTTATAAGTGTTGCAAAAGATTGGGACTATGATATACAAATTGGATTTGCCTGCATCTTCATGAGTACACCCAGTTTTCCATGTTTCATGCCTAAAGAAGGTTATACGTGACAAGATCCCATTTCAAACTATATTTCCAGAACTTGATGAGGAAGGAAAAATCATATTGGAGCCTGAAGCCATCACTAACACAAGAATTCACCAACTGAGGAATAGATCCATTTTAGAGTATCTCATTAAATGGAGGAAACTACCGACTGAAGATTTCACTTGGGAAGATGAGTCTTTTATATAGAAGCATCCAGAGTTTCTCAAGCATTGCAGACAACACTTGTCTCAAGGGGAGGGGCATGTTAAGCCCTAATATTGGCTCATTACCCCTTAATTGGGGCATATTACATTAGTAATGTTATTTTATTTATGTCGACTTTATTCCATTAGTTGTAATTATACCTCCTGGTCTCCTATATATACCAATGAGACCTTTTCATTTGGAATCATCTTGTACTTGAACATTTATGTGGGGTAAAAGGAGGTTTCCCCCTCAAAGAGGCTTATTATCTAAAATTATCTCTTTTTCAAGGCGTTGAGTACTTATTCTGAGGTTTTTCTATGCTATATTGATATTTGGTTCTTAACATTGATTGCATGTCCAAGTATGCTCATTTTTGTGCTTTACCTCGCCCTTTCATAGCAACACTTGTTGCACAAGTTTTCCTTGATCATATTTTCAAGTTACATGGCATGAAAACCTCTATTGTATCTAATCATGACCCCACTTTCACTAGAACCTTTTGGCAAGAGCTGTTTAAATTGCAGGGCACATGTTGGCACAGGGGTAGACCCAGGTTTAATGCTACAACAATGCACCAACAAAACCCTAACTACCGGCCCTTTCGGTAACACCTGTGAAGCAGATGAAGTCTCACCCGAGGTAGAGGCATGGGTGGTTGCAGGACTCCAGTGTCTGCAACCTTAGCTGGGACATAAATATGTGATTGTAACACTTTAACATAACACTTAGCAGTTACAGTTCATTAATATTCAGCCTTAGTTTATAGTGCAACTAAACCCTAACTAGAGATCAACATAGTATTTATACATATCCAATAGATTCAAGTACTAATCATACCAACATATATTAGATCTAGCATTTATTCACATTATTTATCACTAAGATACCATATTATATCCTTCTAATCATACATTCATGCACTAAGCATTCAATCACATAGACAAGAGAACAACCATAAAGCACATAGCATCCACAACGCAGGATATATGTGGTTCACCCCCACCCTGGGGCTACATCCACCAACTCTTATTCTTTATTTATTTCTGTCAATATTCTACATGCACAGAGCCATGATATCTTACTCTGTAGAGGACAGGAGATCTGCGCACCTCGCTAGATCCTCCTTCCCTGAATTACAACACAAATCCTTCCACAGTCTCTTACAATCACTTGCACTTAGCTCTGCAAGTCTCACACAGTATGCAAAAATCAATTACAATTACCACTTGCACTTAGAAAATAACACTTAGCACTTAGCATCACATACTTGACCCTCCTTCGATCACATAGATCGAACTACTTCCTACATTGCCTAGATTTCTATTTATACATTACAAAATGGGCCTAAACATGGGTAAACCTATGGGACGACATCCCCATTCCTGTTACATAATCCCAAAACCCAAAAATTCCTAAAAGGGGGACGAGATCCCATGATCTCTACTTCAAATTGTGCTTCGTCCTCGATAGCCTATCGAAGTCCCAAAAGTAGGTCAAACATGACCAAGGATTCTCAAAACTTGGTCAACGACCAACAGGCCCCCAACATTCACCTATGACTCATCGTGAGTCACTTTGGTCTGGGTAGTTGTGCTTCAAATTCCTCGAGCTTGGCTTGAGCCTCTTCAACCAGTTGCTGTGCCAGGGCGTCCTGCTCAGTGATCTATTGGATGGCTTCTTCGTTGATAGGTCCCTATAAACGATGTTCGACTGTAATGACTACTTGTTCCAACTCTGCACCTCAGCCTTCAATCTCTTGAAACAATTGGCAAGATTTGTCCTGGACTGGTTGGAGCCTTTGAGTCACTTCCATGACTTTGATCTGAATGGTGTGGAACTATTTTTGAGCAGTGCCCTATTCTTGGGATTGCTTCATCCTTTCGACTCCTGACAGGAGCTTCAACTGCACCTGTACTGTTACTGCTTGCTTCTTTTCCTCCTGGAGCTTTGACTCCAGTACCTTTAGCTCAGTATCTTCAGTGAGTCACTCATAATTCTATGTGTTGTGAGCACTTAGCTGTTCACATTCCAGAGCAAATGCTCTGATCCTCTCGACTACACTCTGGGCAGTGGCTTATCTTTGATCTCGCATGTCATGCAGGGTACTTGGCACTGTTCATAGGTCAAGTTGTGTGATTCTCTGTTGAAGTTGTTGGATAGCTTTTGCAAGTTGATCTACTTGATGTTCCATTGGGTCTTCCTCTTTTTTCTCTAATCCTGTCATAGAGCGAAGAGCTATGCTGACTGCTTCTTTTACTCCCACCTGCTCTGCGAGCAACTTCTCTTTCTCTTTCTCGATCTGTGCTTTCTCTTTTTCAAACTTAGTTTGGAGGGAAACCTTCTCTTGCTGCGCAACTCAATGTTTCTCTATGACTACTTTTTGTACTTGATTTAAGGCCTCTATGGCCTATTCGGTTTCTTCCTATGCGAAAAGAAGGCGAGCTTCGGTCGCATCATCTATTCTGTGGAGTTGGGTAGGATCATCTCCGAAATTAGGTGCTTCTGATGGTAGGGGCATAGTGGATACTATGCGACTGGATTGAAGGGCCTAATGTACCCCTCTGAGTTCAACCTCAATTCTATCATACATCTCCTCCTGCTTGGCTTCATGTTTCTGCAAGATGTCCTGTGAGGCATCTACTACAATGACGATGATAAAGTTGAAGTCATCTATAGTGAGCACAGTTTGCATATTAGTCAAGGTGGCTCTAGATTTCTTTCAGGAAGTGGGTTTTGTGGGAGAAACCTTCCTTTTCTTCAAGGGATCAAGCTCATCAATAGGGTCTCTAAGAGGTGTTAATTCACCTTGCTTCTGCTGGTCCTCTTTTCCATTTGTCTCTTTTACTTTGACATCACCCCCTCGTCTAGGTGATACTGAAGAAGTTCCTTCCGATGTGATACTCAATTTTTGGACCTCTTTGATATTCTTCCTTCTATTGGGTCCAGGATGATTGTTTGCTTAATTAGTGGTCTCAGGGCCGTCGATTATTTCAGGGTATGACATTTCTGTGGGGTCTGCAGGGATGAGGAGTTTGACAAACCATTCCTTGGTGATCTCTTCAAGGTTCTCCTCTGTGAGCTTGTAGTATGATTGAAGCTCTTCTTTGTTCTCATCTGCCCACGTAAAGATATAAATGAAGTGTCGATACGTATGGAACTTCATGAGGGGTCGAAACCGATGCATGGTGTTCGGCGTCATGTGAGGGACAAATTCGATATTCCTCTTCAGTTGGAGATAATAGGTATGAAAGACAATGTTCGACTGCCACTATTTTCCCATATCGCTCGAGTACCAAAGCGTGGTGAACTTCGAAGGGAGTAGCTCAAACGACTCAATGTCCAGGAAGGTCGCAT
Organism: Picea mariana; assembly: GCA_032191745.1. Lineage (NCBI taxonomy): Eukaryota > Viridiplantae > Streptophyta > Pinopsida > Pinales > Pinaceae > Picea > Picea mariana. The sequence continues at coordinate 31,174 of JASDQU010106375.1, forward strand.
CTTCCATCATTTCCCAAGGGGTAAATGTAATGAGGATTAGGAGCCAGCTAAAGTGGAACTCATAGCCCTAATCCTGAGCTTCGTGACAGTCTAATTCTAGCTAGTTGACCAAGTACAATGCAATCTTATCTTGCTGCATTCTGAATGCACGTATCCACTTCGGGAGGTACGCAGTAACCGTGGTGTAATCAAAGTCCCTCGAGACATTTTCATGACTCACCGTGCTGGCTAGAGGTGGGATGTAGTTGGGTAAGATGGTCAGGATTAACTTCGCATTTGCTAGATCATATCTATGCTTGGTTATCTTCTCTGCTGCTAGTCGGGATGGTCCAGATCCATGAGAAGTCGATGGAGAGGCTTGCACTCCTCACATCGATGAAGCTTGAACTCCTATGGACATCACTCTCTTGACCATTAGATCAATTGAAACTTCCTCTACTGAATTCTCCACAACACTGAGCTTGTTCGACATGCACGCTCTCGATCATAAAACTTGGGTGGATGGATGAGTGCTCAAAGCAATAGAATTGGTGTCGATCTTACTAAGAACAATGTGGTAGAAATGGATTCTCTTGTTAGCTCTGATTCAATTCGAAAAAGTGTTCTTGGTGCAACAGTCGACGGACTAAGTAGATATGATGTAACAAATCTCTCCAATGGATAAGAATTTTTCCATCAATACAGTTATGTCCATTGTGGCGCAGTCCCAACGGTCCAATGGCGAGATTTCTGGTCATAAATGTTGTTCTAACTGTTCTGGAATGTCAGTCCAATGGTCATACGATTTTGTGCCATGGTCAGATTGTCCTTTAATATTTGGAGAACTTGTTGTTGATGTTCGATGTGATCTTCCACTGCTTGAACCTTAAATTTTTCTTTTAGAGAAGAAGTGATGGAAGGAGGGTGGTATCCATAGAGTGCCATAAATGATGTAATTTTTGTTGTAGTTTGAAAATAAGTGTTATACCACCATTCTGCCAAGGGTAACCATTTGAACCATTGTGTTTTTTTATTAGAGATGAAGAAACGAAGGTAGCCTTTCAGACATTTGTTCACTATCTCGGTTTGTCCATCAGATTGAGGATGATAGGATGAGCTATGAGCTAATTGAGTACCCAAACAAGAAAATAATTCTGTCCAAAAATGTCCAGTGAAGATGGGATCTCTGTCACTTACAATAATATTTGGGCTACCATGTAGATTTTGAACTGTCTCCATGAATGCAGTGCCAACTATACTAGCTTTGAAGGGATGACAGAGTGCACAAAAGTGTGCGTACTTGGTCAGTCTATCAACAATCACCATGATGACACTCTTTCCTTCAGACTTCGGTAATCATGTGATGAAATCCGAGGAAAACTCCTCCCAGCACTAACTTGGGATGGATAATGGTTGTAAAAGACCTGGGGTCTTAATTGTTTCCACCTTATTTTGTTGGAAAACCAAACATTCTGCCACAAACCTTTGAACATCATTTTTAAGGTCATCCCAAAAAAATTCCTTCTTGACCCTATGGTAGTTTTTTTTTAATCCTGAGTGCCCTCCTACTGGAGAGGTGTGCAATTCCAATAGTACCTTTTGTTTGAGATGGGATTTCTTATATAAATATAAGTGATCTTTGTACCATAGTGAATCATTTTTCCATGTAAATGTATCTGATGTACTGAAATCTTGTTGTAATCTTTGAATGAGAGTCCACACCTTTTCATCATTCTTCCATTCATCCCTTACTTCTATTATACAATCAGGTTGGATGATCGAGATAGCACAAAGAAAGGCCTCAATATATTCATCCTTCCTTGATAGTGCATCTGCCACAACATTTTTCTTCCCTTTTTTATAGACAATTTCAAAATCATAACCCAATATCTTGGTTACCCATTTTTGTTGTTCTTCTGAAGATAGTCTTTGTTCCAAGAAGTATTTAAGACTATCATGATCTGTTTTGACCTTGAAGTGCCTACCTATTAGGTAAGGACGCCATTTCTTCAATGCATGTAGTATTGCCATCATTTCCTTCTCATAAATGGGTTTTTGTAAGTCCTTTCCTTTGAGTGGCCGACTTTCAAAAGCCACGGGCCTTCCTTCATGCATTAGGACAACACCAATTCCATTTCCCGAGGCATCACATTCTACAATAAAGGTTTTTGTGAAGTTTGGAGTGGTCAAGACAAGAGATTTTCACATCACCTCTTTAAGTTGTTCAAAAGCTTTAGTTTCCTCTGGAGTCCATGAAAATGAATCCTTCTTAGTTAGTGTCATTAAAGTTGCTACTATTCTTCCATAGTGTTGAACAAACTTGCAGTAGTAATCTGTCAAACCCAAAAATCCTCTAAGATTCTTCAATGTTTTGGGAATCTGCCAGTCCATCATGGCCTTAATCTTGTTAGGGTCTACCTTGACACCTTCATGAGATACAATATGACCCAAATACTCTACCTCCTTAACTCCAAAGAAACATTTGGATGGTTTGGCATATAGTTGTTTCTCCTTTAGTAGTTGTAGCACCTTGTCAACATGTCACACATGATCCTCCCAAGACTTGCTATAGATTAGTATATCATCAAAAAATACTAACACAAATTTTCGAAGGAAGGGCTTGAAAATGAAATTCATCAACCCTTGGAATGTGGAAGGTGCATTTGTAAGGCCAAAAGGCATGACCAAAAATTCATAATGGCCTTCATGAGTTTGGAAAGATATTTTTGGGATATCTTCTTCCTTCATTCTAATTTGATGATACCCTGAACGAAGATCCAACTTTGTGAAATAGATTGCTCCATGTAGTTCATCTAAAAATTCATCAATGATGGGAATGGGATTATTATCTTTAATAGTGATCTTGTTGAGATCTCTATAATCTGGACACATAAGCCATGAGCCATCTTTCTTGGATACCATTACCACCAGTGCAGAGTAGGAAATTTGTCTAGGTTTAATAATTCCAGCCTTTAACATTTCTTCAACCATGCGCTCAATTTCACTCTTCCGGGCATAAGGGTATCTGTATGGCCCGATCTTAGGAGGAACACTCCCAGGAATTAGGTGAATATCATGATCATGATTTCGAGTGGGTGGAAGACCTTCGAGAATATCTTCAAATACTTTGGAATGCTTATAATTGATCCCTTGGAGATCTAGAGGAAAGATGTTTGAACATCTAGTGATTATAGTTGTGCAATAACACCTTGATGCCCCTTTTTCAATAATTTTGTCATGCCATTAGAGCTTATCACCTTACCGAGTTTCCCTGTGATACCTCTTAACTCAATTTCTTTTCCTTCCAATGAAAATTTCATGAAAAGTTCTTAAAAATTAAAAGCCATTGTTCCTAATGATTGTAACCATTGGATTCATAGTACAACATCAGCACCACCCATGGGTATAGAAATCATTGGACTATTCATCACATATTCCCCCATAGTAAGATTGATCTTATTTCATTTTCCTAAGAAATTGATAGTTCCTCCATTTGCAATCATTACTTGAAACTCTGGTGCTGGATATACAAAGCAATTGAGATCTTTGGATAGTTTATAGTGAATGAAATTATGAGTACTGCTAGAATCAATTATGACTATTACCTTTTTCTTTTTGATATATCCTTCGATATTGAGGGTTTGAGGAGTGCTAATTCCTGCCAATGCATTACACAATATCGTGGGAGTCAACTCTTCAGATAAAATTGATTCTATGTTTTCATCTTGAGATGGTTCTTGATCATGTTCTTGTTCTTCTTCCTCTTCACAATCTATGTAGATTAATTTCTTCTCACCACACTTATGTCCCTTACTGTACTTGCTGTCACAATTAAAGCATAAACCTTTTGCTTTTCTTTCCTCCAATTTTTGAGGTGTCAACCTTGTAGGTTGAGGTGTTTTAGAGGAAGGAGCATTATTCTCTCTATAGATGTTAGGATTTGTCCTTCTAGTAGCCATAGCCATATTTTTACTTTCAACATTTCTTGCCACCCTAAATGTATTCTCCAATGATTTGGGTTCCCAAAGGCAAACCTCATGTTGAATGTTATCTCTTAAAGTTCCTATGAATACATCAATTAAGTGCTCATCTGGAATATCTATTACCTTTATATTCAATCTTTGGAAGTTCTCAATGTGCTCTGTAACTGAACCCTTTTGCTTGAGATTTATCAATTGGCTAAAGAAGTTATTGCTCCTTGTATCCTCATAGTGTGCTATCATTTCTTCCTTGAAAATTATCCAAGTGACGAGTGATTTGTGAGAACAAAGCCATCTATACCATACACATTGATTGGGTTCTAAATATAAATAAGCAATTCATACCTTTTGTGTATGTGGCACATTATGTAGATCAAAGAATTGCTCCATTTGAAGTATCCATGTGATAGTTTCCTTGCCATCAAACTTCCTCATATAGATCTTAGGAACATGGTTGGTATTCAAACCAAAGTTAGAGTTTCTCCATTCTTGATTCACCTTCCTTGTGTCCTCATCATGAATTTCATGGGATACATTTTCACTTTCAGGTGTCCTTTCTATTACGAAATTTTACAATACTTCCATGATCTCCTCTTTTAAACCATCCATCTTGGCCTCCAACTTAGCTTCCATGTCCCTATGCATTTCTTCACCTTCATAAAGAGTCCAAGTAGGATTGTCTGGAGGCTTATTTTCTGTAGAAGTACCCTTTTTGGGTGGCTTGTTGGCCAAGTATAAATTTTGAACCTTGATTTCGAGGTGGTTCTGCTAGACAATCTTTCTTCTACTGTATCTCCAAAGTTTCGGCCCTTCTGAGTATGAAACTTTATTTTTTGTAGTTCTCTAATATTGCTTCTCTGCAATTCCATAGTTCTGATCAAAATTGGATGTGCCAAGTGGAATTTACGGTAACTTCCCCACAACTTTCTGATTTTTGGCCTTTCCAGGAGATATCACTTGTATAGCGTTCCCCACATAAAATAATTGATATAAAATTCTAAAACTCATACAAGAAATACTAAAGATTGTCCACTATCTAATGCAACTAGTCTCACTCAATTTGGATACTCTAGGAAGAAGTTATGATTGTTTTACCTGTAACACCTTCTTGAGACTAGTCACTAGGACTAGTCAGATACCCTATCTTCCACAGGGTGTATCTACAAATATAATATTACCCAGAAGATGAAAGTTTTACCATAGATACCTTACTAATTTCTATTAATATCCTGTGGATTTTAGGGTCTGAAACATTACATAAAACATTTTATAGAGAAAATTGCTCAATGACTAAGTTCAGGATGATTCCAGAAAACTATTTTTCACAGGATGTATCTTCGAGAGTATAAGGCCTCAAGAGCTGAAATTTTAACCCAGCATACATTGATCCATCCACTAAATATTCTCCAAGTTTTTCCTTTTGAAACACTATAGAAAAAAATTTATAGCGAAAATTACAAGGTGTATCAGGTGTAGCAGCGAAACCCCAAGACCTTGAGCTCTGATACCATATGTTAAGAACCAAATACCAATATAGAATAGGAAAACCTCAAAATAAGTCCTCAACACCTTGAAAAAGAGAGAAATTCAGATAATAAGACTCTTCAAGGGGGAAACCTCCTTATTCCCACATAAATGTACAATTACAAGATGATTCAAAATGAAAATGTCTCCTTGGTATATATAGGAGACTAGGAGGTATAATTACAACTAATGCACTAAAGATGACATAAATAAAATAACATTACTAATATAATATTACCCAATTAAGGGGTAATGAACCACTATTTAGGGATTAACATATAATGCTTCCAACATCCATATCACTTCACCATGGTGAAGTGCTATGGGGCATTGTTCTAATATCCCAAAAAAGTTCCAATTTTGGAAATATTCCCTCTGCGAAGTTCCCTCTGGGCTCTTCTGTAACTTTTCGATCTTTTCTCTCTTCTTACTGAGTTTCCTAGCCTTCTTCCTGGTGATGTTCATCTCGGTATTCCTCTTTCCATTCTGATTCTTGTCTTCTTTTGGCATAGCAGCTTTGCATTGTTGAGATTTTTTCATAGGATTAGACAGTAATACTGCTTCTCTATCTAGGGTAGGTGCTCTACTCATCTATGAATATTTTTGTGTTCTTTCAACTTCGTGATCCAATTCTTTGGTTCTCAGTAGATTTGATTTATTCTCCTGTTCTGTATTCAAGTGTGTTATCCTCGCAGTCATGAAATCTTTTAATTCCTGCTTTTTCTGTTCTAGGGCCTCCTCTTCTTTTCTTCTAGTCTGATATTTCTCGATCCAGCTTTTTCCTAATAACATAGTAAATGGAGCCTTGTTCTGAATGAATCTAACAACTTAAAAATATTCCTCTGTTGAAGCTCCATGAGAACTCATAGATATCTGGGTGAGTCTTCCACATAGGGTTATCATCTTTCCCCCAAATAGTCATATTCCTCCCAATGAAGGAATCATATCAGAATTTCCTAAAGCTTCCCAAGTTATTTCTGTCATGATATTTATGTTTCCACATCCAGAACATAGTCTATGTCTAAGTCTCCTATTCTTGCTTCTATGAATTTTTTTTCTTTGAAGATCTTTGATAAGTTGATATCTCTGTGATCATTTAGGGTTTCTTTCATTTGCAGTAGTATAGTCTCTGATTCTATCTAGGGTTCTACCTTCTCCCATGATCTCAGTTTTGTGACCTTCCTCAAGGTTTTCTTATCTCATATTCATTATGTCAAGCTTACCAATCATTCTAGGGAAATCTAAAACTTCATGGTCCAAAGCTTTCAAGAAAGAAAACTAGGCCTTCTTCCATGGAATTCCTTAGCATGATGTCCCGATCTTCTACAACTGTAACAAAGGGTTAATCCTCTTTTTTTATTAAATGATCCCCAACCTTTCTTGTACTGCACACTAACCTACAAAAAATTCTTTCTAGGATCCTGCATCCATTTGTTAGTCCAAACATTCTTTCTGTGCATAGGAATAACATATCTTTCATTATTTCTATCATATCTACTCATATCAAACCTTCTCTCTTCCATCTGTGCCCTAGTTTTCAGACTAGGATAACATTTATCAAACATACCTAGATCCATACTCTTGAAACAAAAATTTCCACTAATCTTACTTTCAGCAGAGCACAAATCTTTCAGATCTAAAAAATTTCACTATTCTTACCTTTATTAGAGCACAAAGCTTCGACATCTTACCTCTTTTCTTTGAATCTGACTTCTCTTCTTAGCACAGGGATTTACAGGTCAAGTAGAATACTGCGCACTAAGGCAACATATATACACAAATCTTTCTTTCTTTCCTTCAGTTCCCAACAATCACAGTTTCAGGTCAGATACCGCGTACTTCAGCAACAGATCTATGCACTGAGCTTCTCTCTTTTTCTTTACTTCAGCTCCCAGCAATCACAGTTTAAGGTCCTGACAATGGAACCATTTTTTGGCACAGGGGTAGACCCAGGGTTCAACGCTACAACAATGCACCAACAAAACCCTAACTACCGGCCCTTTCGACAACACCTACGAAGCATATGAAGTCTCACCCAAGGTAGCGACAGGGGTGGTTGTAGGACTCCAGTGTCTACAACCTTAGATGGGACATAGATCTCTGATTATAACACTTTAACATAGAACCTAGCAGTTACAGTTCGTTAATATTCAGCCTTAGTTTACAGTGCAGCTAAACCCTAGCAACAGATCAACGCAGTATTTATACAAATCCAATAGGTTCAAGTACTAAGCATACCAACATAGATAATATCTATCATTTATTCACATTATTCAGCACTAAGCAGCAATATTAGATCCTTCTAATCATACAACAATCCACTAAGAATTCAATCACATAGACAAGAGAACAACCATAAAGCACATAACAACCACAACGCAGGATATATGTGGTTCACCCCCACCCTACGGCTATGTCCACAAACTCTTCTTCTTTATTTATTTCTGTCAATCTTCTACATGCACAGAGCCATGATATCTTACTCCATAGAGGACATGAGATCTGTGCACCTCGCTAGATCCTCCTTCCCTGAATTACAACACAAATCCTTCCATAGTCTCTTACAATCACTTGCGCTTAGCAATTAACACTTAACACTTAGCATCACATACTTGGCGATCCTTCGATCACATAGATCAAACTACTTCCTACATCGCCTAGATTTCTACTTATACATTACAAAATGGGCCTAAACATGGGTAAACCCATGGGCCGACATCCCCATTCCCATTACATAATACCAAAACCCAAAATTCCCTAAAAAGGGGCCAAGATCCCTCGATCTCCTCTTTGACTTGCACTCCGTCTTCGATAGCCTTTTGAAGTCCCAAAAGTAGGTCAAACATGACCAAGGATTATCAAAACTTGGTCAAGGGCCAACAACATCCAACTAAACATGAGAACAACTTATTACCCCCAGTCCGATGGCCAAGTGAAATTAGTCAACAAATGTTTGGAAACCTACTTACAGTGTTTTTCTTCAGACAAACAACACCAGTGGCTACAATGGATTCCCTTGGAAAAATGGTGGTACAATAATTCCTATCACATGACCACTAAAACGACCCCATATGAAGCAATGTATGGCCAATAGCCTCCAACAATCACTACCTATCTCCGAGGCACATCCAAGTTTCAATCTATTGATACCATGTTGAAAGGTCGCACAACCAGCATCACAACTCTGAAGGATAACCTCCACATGGCCCAAAATCACATGAATCAACATGTTGAACAACATCATTCTGAATTTTTTTTTCAAGAAGGGGATTAGGTGTTTCTCTAGCTCCAATCTTATAAGAAAACATCTCTCAAATTTCAAGGAAATCATAATTTTGAACCTAAGTTTTATGGGACCTACCGTATCATCAAGCATATTGGCTCAATAGCTTACAAATTGGCTCTTCCGGCTACTTCCAAAATCCATCCAATGTTTCATGTTTCTTGTCTGAAGAAAGTGGTGGGACAAAATTGTTGAGTTCAAACCATCATGTGAGAATTAGATGAATAGGGATCTCTGTGGTTCCAACCCGAAGCAGTCCTCAACAATTTGGAACTTCACCCGTATGGCCGAACCATCAAGGAAGTTTTGATCAAATGGAAGGACACATCACCAGACGATGCGACCTAGGAATCAACAACCATACTTCAATAGTTTTTGCACCTACAACCTTGAGGACAAGGATGAGTTTCAAGGGCGAGGGCATGTTAGGATTCGATCCTAACCCCTCTCCATGGGTCATTAGTTAGCAGGATATGTTTTCTATGTAATAAAGGATGACATTAGTTAAGAAGGCCTAATAAATAAATGAGAATAAGTCAATGTAAGAAGTCCTAATAAATAAATGAGAATAAGTCAATGTAATAAGGCCTAATAAATAAATGAGAATAAGTCAATTTAAGAAGACCTAATAGAAGCTTCTGCTTCTAGAAATATCTTCCTCTAGAAGTTTCCTTAGAAGGTAGAATTATTATAAATAAGTGTAGGAGGCATGGGTGAAGTTTGTCTTGGATATTATTTTAATAGAGATATGCTTTGCTGGAGGTTTCCCCTTCAAAGAGGAAAGTGAACATTTCTATCATTAATAAAGGTTCTCTTTCTGGTGTTATCCTAGTATTATTCTGATATTGTTATGGATATATCATTGTTTTTTCTCTATTCCTTTCTCAATATTTATGTTTTGCATATTATATTATATCTGTAATATTGAAAAGTAGCTTCAAATTTGATAGGAACTAAAGGTAAGGCAGGAAAGTTTTTCTTTCCAATAAAGAGTTAGCATCATCTGCGGGCTCTAACCTTTGCATTTACATCCATGAATAGTTTTGGCCAATAATAGCTCGCCCTTAGGATTTTGTTTGTTGTTTCTGTTATCACTAAAATTTCGTCCGCACAGGGCGACAAGAAATCCGCATCATCAACACAGAAAAACAGTCATTCATGGCACAAGGTTAATTCCACAGCACAGCAAAAGGGTCAAAAATATACAAAATGGCCAAAAAATTACAAGGCGCTTTGCACCCACTGGGCACGCGCGCGCGCGCACGCAACATCTTCGTACCTGGAGCGCATATGCGCGGCTGTGGGGTGCAAAACCTGCGCGCCTGCCAAACGACGCATTTATGAAGCTGGTCGGCCTCCCAACCACTAATGGATCGGCTCCCAAGTCGATTTGACACCAAATCCGAGCTCAATATGCCTGGGGAGGCTGGTCAAAGACCTAATTGTGCCCTAAAGAGCCCCTTTTCACATTCAAAAGAGGTTGCATAATAACCCAATGCTTGGCTATAAAAAGCCATGAATGGCCACCATTTCTTCAAGGAATTCTTTGTATTGTTATGCTGTTGAGATTGCTATAGACTCATTCTTTGGCAATAGACATTATCAACACCATTTCATAGGCTTTCCATCTCTCACTAGAGTGGATAAGCTTGGAGTTCTTTCACTCACATTTTCATCTTTCATTGTAAGGAGAGCAATCAGTTGAGGGCCTCACGAGCCTTCCATTGGAGAGGGAAGGGACCCAAGTCCTCTTTCTCCATTGTGTATCTTTGGATTTCATCAATCAGACCAGCTTATATATTGGTGATATTGGTCCATTTTCATTTGTTTTTATTTTTGTTCCTATGCTCATAGTTTCATTTAGTTTTTGTTTAATTCTTGTTAATAGC
>JASDQU010106375.1:41878-62749 GCA_032191745.1 Picea mariana
AGCTCTTTCGGGATATTGCACCCTCTACCCCTCATTATAACCAGTTATTTCATTCTTCACTAGTGTCTCTTCCGGTGACTTCAGACCCCACTGTTGAGAGCTATTGGAAGATCCAGTGCTATTTGAGAGGAAGGATGTTACGTCTTCTAGGACACGAGCATTTGCTTTCTTTTTTATTCCCCCACGCGGACAAAACCCCTCTTACCCATATATATGATGCTTTCTCACTTATGTATGATGCACATCTGATTACAATTTGACTTTGGTACATATATTGTGTAGACACTTTGCAAAGACTCTTGGTTATATATTTCTCTCACCACTTGTTGCACATACATCACACAATTAGTCTGACATCATTGGGGAACCACAGAACCCCCGTCGTTCATGACGTTTTCTCAATCTCCCACCTATCTTAGGGGGAGTATCCGGTCATACTCGTTCACATACTCCTGTGAGTGCTACCATCCTAGGATCATCTTTGCTTGGTTCTACCTTACTTGGGTCCACTTCCCAAGGTCATCCATCCTCTAGCTCCCCTTTTCATGGAAGCGGAGGACCCACTTCCTCTCAAGGAGGGAGCACCAACCCACCTAGCCCTCATCAAGGATCAGGTTCAAAACACACTATGGCAGGAGCTAACCCTCCACCCCCACTACGGATGCCATACTTGGCTTCTCTCAACATTCTGGATCTCACCAAGATCACTAATGATCCCATATTGCACGACGCCACATGGCCTACAATGCCAACCAAACTTCCCTCAGACATTCCAAAGTTTGAAGGAAAGGCATGGGATGACCCTGCCAATCATGTCATGACCTTTCACCTATGGTGTTCTTCCAATAGCATCATGGAGGATTCTGTCAGACTACATCTTTTCCAATGCACACTTACTGGCACATCGGCCAAATGGTATGTTGAAGAAAAGTATGGGTCCCACACGACCTTTGAGTCATTAGCCAAAGCCTTCTTGACATTTTTCCAATTACCAATCCGACACGATAATGGTCTTGAACTACTGTCCAATTTCAAAAAGTCCTCAGCCACCCACATCGCTGACCACATTCATGAGTGGCATAGGCGACGTAGTTTGTGTAAAGCAAAAACCACCAAGCAACAGTGCCTTGACTGGTTTCTCAGGTCCCTTGTCTCCCTCCTTGGAAAAGATGTCGCTTCCACCTTCCCCAAATCTGAAGAAAAAGCCATCAGTAAGGCCCAACAATATGACCTCATTTACGCACAGTCAGGATACTTGTACACAGTACTTCCTGATCTACCCAAACCTGTGCCCTTTGGCCAGGACAAACCGGGGATGTCTCATTCAGCAGACGGACTCATAGGTGCCACCACGCACCATGGTCCACAACCCCAACCACCACCGATGTATAGAACACCTCAATACCCGCCGGTATACGGGGGCACTCCTTATTTTCCCCCACCCTCATATCAGTAGCTGTATCCTGTTGCTATACCTCCACCCATCAGTGGACCACCACCGGCACCACCCATACATCCACCTATTCCTACAAGCAGTAGTACTCCCTCGACGTCATCCTATAGTACTAGTGAAAGTACACAACCTTCCTATGTACCCTATGGATCGGTACCACCGCAAAATCCATACTTCCCCTTTCCATAGCCTCCACAACCTATGGCTCCCCCACATCCCAATGCAGGGGTGAATTTTGTTCAGCCTTCCGCTGCTCAATAGTACCAGAATTTTGAACAATTAAATACAGCCAACTCACCTCAAACATCGAACAATAACAGGAGGAAATGACGGAATAGGAACAACAACAACCCCAATCAAAGCGGGAATCAACCCCCACAGCAACAACCCACTGGGGGCAACCCGAACCAAGGGAACCAAAACCCCCAGGGGGGCAATAACAACAAACGCCAAGGACGGAATACGGTTAAAACCATTCACCCTTGTGCTCTTTGTGGAGTGTATGGTCATTACACCCACCATTGCCCCCAGATTGTTGATTTCAAGAGGTTGAAAGACTCTAGAAGCATTCCCCCTTCCCCAGCGCAACCCGCCCCTCAACAGGCACAACAACAATATGTGCAACAACCTCCCGCAGTATTGCAAAATCCTATTCCACATCAGGGAATCATAAACACCCAAAAGAATGCACAACATCCCCCACCCCAAATGGGACAATATCAAAATCCCAACAATCCAGCAGAACAAAGAATTCTCCTCACCAGTGAGGAAGAAATTCTTTTGCAAACTCGTAATCGACAGTATCCCCCAACAGCTGAGTCTACTCCCACATCTCCAAAAACAAACCCTACACCGACAAGACCCCCGTTGGTGATCCCTTTCCCTTCCGCCGAACCACCATTACGAATCCCTCACATCCCCTTGCGTAGGAATGTTCACAATCCTCAGGCTCGAGCAGCTCATAACTACAGTTTGGTAGATGACTTAGCACAATCCCTGGCTGCCATATCTGTTTTGGAAGTCCTCCAAACTTGCCCAACACAACAGAAATCACTACTTTCCGCCATGGGGGCAGTTGACCCTGCAGATACCCGACTTATCACTTTCGACCTTGATAACTGTGAACCGCGTCTTCCCGCCACAGTCACTATTCAAATCCCCGTCAAAATACGGAACATCACCATCCATCGGTGTATCATCGATGAAGGAGCATCCACCTGTATCATGTCCAAAACCGTATGGAAAAAACTTGGTTCCCCAGACCTCTTACCTACGGCTATCACATTACGAGCCTATGACGGAAGACCATCTTCCCCTGAAGGGCTCTTCCAAAATGTCCCCGTTGAACTCGGGGGAAAAACCATTCTCATTGACATTGAAATTATGGACGCTCAACTCGATTACAATATCTTGTTAGGCCGTACCTACATGTATGCTATGAAGGCAGTAGCATCATCAATCTTTAGGAAAATCATGTTCCCTCACAACGGAAAGATTGTGACCATCGACCAAGTCTCACATTACGAGCCTAACCCATCTGCCAATCTGGATAACATCCTCCCTCTCATTCATACAAACCAAGACGTATATCCACTCGTCGAGATGGGTCCTGGGATTTTTAAAGATCCATCCTTGTTAGGGATGTACCATGGAGCACCACCACTCCTTCCCCCTGGCCAGGTATGCATTGTTTCCTCTAAAGAAACTCTCCAGGAGGATACTCATCGTCCTCAGGAGGCTTCATTCATCCCTGATGTCTCACCAGTCGCAGCACCACTCCCACAGGAGCCTCCTACAAACTCGTCGACCCCCACAGTCCACGAATCCACACCTCCTCAAGGGCCTAATCCCCTTTGGGAGACAGTTCCCTGACCCCTCACTCAAATTCCCTTCTTTTACCCACCCCCCGGAGTAGAAGCTTTCCAGGTAGCTGCAACGCTCACACTTCCCAATATGGTGTTAGCAATCCTAGTGTGGTACTTACATCCACCTGAGATGGTCCCTCGCCCACAGGCAGGACTCCCCATGACGATTCCTGTCCTCACCCCCACTNCTCCATGCATCTCCCCACCATGCGCGTTGTGTGACAAAGCGGGACACCAAACCAACAACTGCCCATCATTACCGGAATTACGGAATTTGATTCCCCCCAATCCTACCCCCTCACCACCCATTACTACTGCTACCACTCAACCTTCCAGTAGTAAAGGGTTGAAGACCAAATTTGCGTGTGCCATTTGTTCTGAGTATGGCCATTACACCCATCATTGTCCATCACTGCCTCGTTTCCGGCAGGCATTAGACATCGTAAGCCGTGACTTTCAGAACAACCCACGCCCTGCTACATCGTCCACAACACCTATTACTGACATTCACTATGTCACTACTTCCGTCAATGAACGCATGAGATGCCCTTGCTCTCTTTGCGATTCATTGGCTCATTTTACATACCAGTGTCCGATGATCATCGAATATCGGCGTCGTCAGTTGGCCCTGCGACACCAACCCGCAGCAGAGGTAATTGACCTTACTTCATCACTGGCGGATCTTCACGTCATTTCCCCCGAACCCGAGGCCCTCCCAACGCCTCCATGGTTTTTAGATGACGTATCCGAGGACTTACCCCGTAATCCACCTAACTCTCCTACCCATTCTTCTACAGAGACTCTACACCCAACCACCGCGGGTACTCCTCAGTCCTTCAATATCTGGTTTATGTTGAGTGAACCCTCACCCTCTTCCAGCATTACACCCTCTGTTCCTTCAGCAGGGGGCAACCACACTGTCACTGAGATCACTCCTCATGACCCATTATATTCCCGTCGTTTCCAATGCGACAAAGAAATATTGGAAGAGATACAACACCCAGAATCTCCCTGGGATGCACTACATCATCGTGCACTCTTCCTTCCGCAGGAAGCCCTCATGCCTCCTAGCTACACTCCCATTTTCACGGTCGAAACCAAAGACTTTATCCCCTCCGGAACGGTCGATTGGTTCAACAACCCCATTCTTGCACCTGACACTTTCGAAGAAGGTAACCTGGCTAACATTTCCCCCACCATCAAAATTGACATTTCCATTAAACTGGGAATCGTCGAAGAAATCATCATTGGAGCAGCTTGTACTCCCGAGGAAATCACTGCATACAAAGCCCTCTTCCAAGAATTTAGGGATATCTTCGCCTGCTCATACACCGAAATGCTTGGCCTAGACCCATCTATTGTCGAACATCGCATCGACACCTGGCCGGACATCACACCCGTTCGCCAGAAACAACGACCGCTACACCCAGCTAAGGCCTCGGCTATCAAAGCCAAAATTGACAAATTACGTACAGCTGGATTTATTTATCCTATCGCTTACACTTCGTGGGTTTCCAACCCTGTACCCGTCGACAAAAAACAAGGCACCATTCACGTTTGCACCGACTTTCGCGATCTCAACAACGCTTGTCCAAAAGACAATTTCCCAACGCCGTTCATCGATCAAATTATCGACAATTGTGCCGGCCACGAGGCTCTTTCCTTTATGGACGGATTCTCTGGTTATAACCAAATTCAAATCCACCCAGCCGATCAATATAAAACCGCATTCATTACCCCATGGGGTACGTTTTCATATCGCGTCATGCCCTTCGGCCTTAAAAACGTCGGTGCCACTTTTCAGCGGGCTATGACATACATCTTTCATGATTTGGCTGCCATCATCCTAGCCTACTTGGATGACCTCACTGCTCGCTCCAAGAAGCATACCCAACACCTCGATGATTTGCGAATCATCTTCCAACGGTGTCATCAATACAACATCTTCTTGAATCCTCTCAAGTGTGTGTTCTGCGTCACCGCCGGGCACCTCCTCGGTTTCATCGTTTCCCAAAGCGGTATTACCGTGGACCCCCTCAAAGTCCAAGCCATCACTGAAATTCCACCTCCTCGGAATTTACGACAGCTACAGAGTCTACAGGGCAAAGCCAACTTCCTCAGGCACTTTGTTCCTGATTACGCCATATACGCACATGGTTTCCTTCGCTTACTGCATCACGACATCCCTTTTCATTGGGACGATTATGCCCAACAGTCGTTTGACGACCTCAAAACAACACTTTCAAATGCATCTTTGATTAGTGCACCTGATTACAATCGCGACTACATTCTCTACGTATCAGCCTCAGCTGTATCAGTAGCCGGCGTCCTCGTCCAGCTCGGAGATGACAGTCGTGAACACGTCATTTAATACGTCAGTAAGAATCTTTTAGGACCACCCCTGAAATACAAACATGAAGAGAAACTTGCTCTTGCAGTTGTCCTCGCAGTCCAGAAACTGCGCCATTATATTCTGCTTCGCACTACCAAGGTCGTCGCATATTCCAACCCTATGCAATATTTGCTCAGCCGTCGCCAAGTTAACGGCAAATTCGCTCGTTGGATTGTTATCCTTCAGGAATACGACCTCAAGTTATGAACACCCAAGAGTAAGAAGGCCCTCGTTCTTGCATAACTTGTCATGGCCCTTCCCTCCAACATACCTAGTACCCCTGTCAATACTGACTTTCCAGACGAACATCTCTTTTACATCGCTTCTGATGACCCTTGGTATGGCGACCTCCTCGTATACCTGCGAACTCAAAAGTTCGATCAACACCTAACACGAGATGATCGCCGACGCATTCGCCATCAGGCCCCCCGCTATCTCCTCATTGGAGACATCCTATATAGGCGTGGCATTGACACCATCCTTCGTCACTGCCTAACTATTGACAAGGCCGACAGAGTATTAAACGACTGCCATAGCGGCGCCTGCGGGGGCCATCTCTCGGGCATGGCCACAGCTCAAAAGATCATCCGGGCTGGTTATTTTTGGCCTACCCTGTTTCATGATTGCATTCACACCGTGAAACATTGTGAGCAATGTTATCTCTACGCCAACAAAGCCCGCGCTCCCCCCGCTCTTCTTCACCCTGTCATTACTGCTGGCCCCTTTTGTAAATGGGGCATTGACTTTATGACTTGTAATCCCCCCTCCAGCAATGGTCACAAATACATTGTTGTCGCGGTCGATTACTTCACCAAATGGGCCGAAGCTATGCCCACCTTCAACAATACCGCTGACACTGTAGCACGTTTTTTCTTCAACCACGTTATATGACATTTTTGCGTACCACTCCAACTCATTTCCGATCATGGGAAACATTTTGAGAATGAGATCTTCGTCGAACTCTCATCTCGGTTAGGCTTCTCTCACGAGTTCGCCTCACCCTACTACCCTCAGTCAAACAGACAGGTTGAGGCAGTCAACAAAGTCCTCAAGACCATGTTACAGCGCACGGTAAATAAACATAAAACCAATTGGCATCATATGTTATTTTTCGTGCTATGGGCTTATCGAACGGCGGTGAAGATCGCCACGGGTTTCATGCCATTTCACTTAGTCCACGGAGTCGAGGCAACTCTTCCCATCGAGTGCGAAATCCCCACCCTTCACACCGCCATTGAGATTTTACCTGACACTGCTCCACTGGAGCAACGCTTGCTGAACTTGGAGTCTCTGGATGAGGATCATAGATCCTCATTACAGAACAACGAGGCAGCTACAAAACGATCCAAAGCTACCTTCGATCGCCATGTCAACCTTCGATCATTTCGCGAAGGCGACCTTGTCCTAGCCTATGATATCGCTCATGATACCCTTGGCCACGGCAAATTCAAGTCACTATGGCATGGCCCTTACATCATACAACATTGCCTCACCAAAGGCGCCTACATCTTGGCCTCCCCCGAAGGCCTAACGCTCAAAGAACCCGTCAACGGGTTATACCTCAAGAAATTTTATGCTTAAAAGTAGTCAAACTACTTTAGGTTAGTTTTTCTTCTCTAGCATTTTTTAATCTTTTTGATCCTACATCTAAACTATCCTTTGTGCTATTGACAGATGACTCCTCCACCAGCTTACCACATTGGTTATGCCGATGGTGCCATCCGTTGGACACAAAATCTCGCTTCGACTGCTTGGGCTCTCTACACCCCATCACATGACATGTTACATTCAAACGGCATATGTCTGGGACCAGCAACCAATAACCAAGCCGAATAAACTGCTGTCATTGGCCTCTTGACTGACACCCAGCACCATCATATTCGTCACCTTAGTGTTTTTCTCGACTCCCAATTAGTCGTTCTCCAGCTCAACAATGAGTACCGTGTAAGCGATCCATGCCTCTTTCGCAAATACCTGCAGGTTAGATTATTGACTCGACATTTTGATTCCATTACATTTACACATATTCCAAGAGAATTGAATCAAACAACAGATAACATAGCTAACATGGTGCTAGACTGGCATATGTCACATCAAGCTACACATACATGAACATCTCATACATCCTGTCACAACATATAGGAAATATAGACATCATCATCATAAAATAAAACAACACATGTAAACCACATTTGGATCTCAACAAACATGTATACTCATATATATATACGTGGGCCCCTCAGGCCATCCAAAATGTTTACATACACAAAATATACATCGCCCCGCAGGCCCGTGCCACATCATGGTACAAAAAAAAATCGGCTCACTAGCCTAATCAAAAAACAGTATACAAAATACATCATACAATCAGGGGGCCTCTAAGGCACCCCCAACTGCCCCTCCCTCAGGAGGTGATGGTGGCCCACCTCCACCTGCCCCAGGTGGGGATGGTGGAACATCCGAAGGACCACCCTGCCCAGGCAGCAGGCGTCCACTGGTCATAGCAGCAAGCACAGCTGCTCGCTGCATGATCGATCGCCATGGTGGTGGTAGCCTGATACACTGATCCAGGAACTCCTCATCCTGGACGTGAATCCACAGGCCCTCAGGCACGTCTCACAGCACCGTCTCAAACCGATGGACTAAATCACCATCATCTACTGCAGATACCGTCGGAGGAGCATGAGATGACCCCGCACCAGGGTCATCAAAGTGGCACCTCTGCGCCGGTCGCTCGGGCTCTGTTGGTCCCCCAGCAGCCTCATTCCTCGGATGCCTCCCTCCACGTGGTGGTCTCTCCTGCTCCCGCTGCACCGGCGCCTGGTACACATCCACCTCACGTCCGCGAGGTGCCACATCTGCACAAGCACCAAACAAGCAACAACAGATGCTATCAGTGTCTATACATCAAACATATGCACTGGTATATCAATCACACACATATAAATACACAACGTACCTCTGTGGTCAAACACCTCCCCAGGAGGCAACACCATATCTGGGTCCCTCCGGAAGTCCACCCCCGCATAGGGGAACCGGAGGATAAACTGCGGCATCTGCCACCATATCTGCGCTGCCTCCTCTGAAAAATAGTGGCCCCCTTCGCCACCACCGTGGCGAACCAAAATCTCGGACCACCACCTCAAACGCGGGTCTCACGCAGCTGGTACATCCAGCACCACCCTCGGTCGCAACACCGGCACCCTCTCTAAGAAAAAGGCCACCAGGATGGAGCCAAAAGCAAACTCCCCCCTGCCTGCAGACCGACAACGGTCCATCTGCGTGACCATCCACGCATGGAGAGCCAAACCCCAGGCAAACCTCTCACGGCCCACCACCACCCTCTCCATCAAAATCAACTCCCCACCACTAATCCGGTGGGGTGCTGTAGACCCATAGACCCGCACTATCATCGCCGCTACGTAACGATGCAGCAGAACATCCAGCGCATTGATGCGCACGAACGACCCAGTCATGTAGTGCCCGCCTGAGCAGAATCGCCCGGCGACCTCCGCAAGATCTATGTCCCTCGGCAACACAGGCGATGTCGGCAACGATGTTCCCCGAAAGGGGAGCCCAGTCAAAAAATAGATGTCCTCCTCCGCCGTAAAGGCGACCCGCTCTCCTCGCATGAGGAAGCAGTGCTGCGCAGGGCTCCACATCTCGATCATAAATTGGAGCAAGTACTCCTGGGCCCGTATCAGAGGGCACTCAAAAAAATTTAGCAACCCACTGGCTGCTAAAGATGCCCGCACCACTGGCCTCGCCTCGACCACCTTCTCCCGCAGTGGCTCCCAATCCCGCTCGCGCCATCGAACATCCATGCTCACTGATAGCTGCCTGCACACAACCCAGAGACCTATATCAGCTTGGGCACTCATCCAAAACATCAAAGAAAGCTAATTTTTCACCCAAACACCTCGCCTCAAAGGCGCATTTTTACCACCCACAGGCGCGCGCACATGCGCACCTATTCGCTCTACAGGCGCGCATGAGCGTGCGCCTGCTTTTCCCACAAGTGCGCTCTAGAGCGCACCTGTTCACAATACAGGCGCGCTCATGAGCGTGCCTGTTCACACCACAGGTGCGCTCTAGAGCGCGCCTGTCATACCCACAGGCGTGCTCTCAAGCGTGCCTGTTCGCCCTACAGACGTGCACACATGCGCGCATATTCAGTGAGCAGGCGCGCACTCATGCGCGCCTTTCACTGAGTCGCCCGCGCATGTGGGCCCACCCTTTACCCAAAAACCCCCTAAACCTCCTGTACGACCCCCCGTACCTACCCTGCCCAAAAATTTGAAACCTATAACTATGCAGGACGTTCAGACCACTAAACTGAAACTCGCACGCCGGGAAACGGATGCCTCATGCTCTCAGAATCACTCAAATCTCCTCTGAATCTGCTCTGGAATCACTGTAGCAGCAGGTACAAATGAGGTGGCAATGTGGGCCCTACAGCTATATATAGGGTTTTTTCCAAACTTCCACTCATCATTCTGGGAGCCCACGACGTCCGTTTTTCGAACCGTCTTCAACCACGGGATCAGCATCCCGCCACCTACATCATGGCTGTCCCTGGGCCACTTTTCATCCCGAGCCCCCGGGGTGCCCTTTTTCATATCATGGCCAGGTACGCATGCACATTGTCACATTTATCTAATACATGTTCATATTTGTTATCCTCTTCAGATATTGTTCACTTTGGGTATTCGATTGTTCTATGTGTAGGTACTTGATCAACATCTCTCCACATCACTCCTTCAGGTATATACTCAACACTGGCATGTAGTCTCTCCCACTGTATTGCATTTACATTCCAGTCACACCATCTGATATTGGCCTTTAGGATACCCATTCCCGGCTCGGCAGTACTCACACCTCCATTTGCATTTTTTGGGGTACTGTCACCCGGTAGCATTCTCACCTCCATGAGTTGTCCCATTCATAGCACCTATTGGCACTTTTGACACTCATGCTGTTCTTCATCACCCTTTAGGGATGGGAGTCCCAGTATTCTTTCATCATGTTGCAGATCAACCACATACTTCTTCTCCTCATTTTTGCTAGCTTCCCATACGGACTCCCAGATCATCGCTTTATGCTTCAGTTCGTTCTACCTGCACACCCGCAGGATCATGAACCCTCCATCTCACCCACTATCAGTTTGCCCATCTGCGAACCGATCTTCATTTCACCTACCTCATACAAAAACTCGCCAATGGGGCCCCCACCCTTCATTCATTTTCACCGACATTTCTGCCCTGCCTGGGGCACTCATTTTTACGTTGGGGCACCCGTTTCTGTATTTTGTACATCTTTCCCAAATTTATTCATTGTTTATTGTACAACCACCTTTATTTCCAGCAATTTCCACCTCGTTACTTTGGTCATCACCGTTGGCGACCTTATTTCCTTTTTGGCAACACGCAACCCATGTCACCCTTGGTTGGAGCATCACTTCTCATTCACCCTTGCCGGCATCGTCTATATCTTCAGAGTACTACCCAGGTCACTTACCATTTATCCTCTGAATTTGTTCACCTTGTCCCGCCTCTGGCACAACTTATCCTCGGTCTTGGCGTCCCCCTGACACTCGACCTTGTCACATGGTTGCGGCCACTGTTTGTCTCATACATTCTCCAGCCAAGGGCAGTCTTGAGTCTTCCCACTTCTTGACTTCGTCCATGTACCTCTGCCACCTCTTCACCTCAGTAGATTCCATGAATTCATTCGCTTTTGGGAGTCACGTCTCCCTTTTGTCGACATCAACACACTTTTCCAAAAGGACGACAGTATCTTGGTCCTCATTTCCCATTTAATGCGAGATCTCGGACGACACAGGGGGAAACACCATTGCTCCCTGATGTCGTTGACCCCCATAACATTCGACACCAACACTTTCTCATGTTTCGGTGGGTCTTACTTTGTGACTATTGCAGTTTTTATCAACAATTTCCAAAGACCTCTGAACTTGGTGGGGCCACCACTGCCCACATCACTGTCGTTGTTTACTTCCGCGACCATTACCACTGGTTCAGAGTATGTTCCTTTGCAGAATTGTCTTCTGCCTTTATCATTCCGCCCCCGAGGGCGCTGCAGTCGTCTACATCAACAATTCAAACATTTTTTTCTTCAGAGTTACATCACACGAGCATGGGGCATTCCCGCCTCGTTTGTACACACTTGTATATTGTTTCACACCTTGTGGAAGGTCGTATCTACAGGTTCCTTTCTTCTCCAACGGATCGCTCTATACAGTCTCACTCTTGCTCTCCCTTACAACACCATTCTCAGTAAAAGAAACATTGATGAATTTTGGCTATACGTTTTTCTCCTAACCTCATCCATCAAGGGGCATCTGTTATCACTGAAATTTCGTCCGCACAGGGCGACAAGAACTCCGCATCATCAACACAGAAAAACAGTCATTTATGGCACAAGGTTAATTCCACAGCACAACAAAAGGGTCAAAACTATACAAAATGGCCAAAAAATTACAAGGCGCTTTGCACCCACTGGGCATGCGCGCGCGCAACATCTTCGTACCTGGAGCGCATATGCGCGGCTGTGGGGTGAAAAACCCGTGTGCCTGCCAAACGACGCATTTATGAAGCTGTTCGGCCTCCTAACCACAAATGGATCGGCTCCCAAGTCGATTTGACACCAAATCCGAGCTCAATCTGCGTGGGGAGTCTGGTCAAAGACCTAATTGTGCCCTAAAGAGCCCCTTTTCACATTCAAAAAAGGTTGCATAATAACCCAATGCTTGGCTATAAAATCCATGAATGACCACCATTTCTTCAAGGAATTCTTTGTATTGTTATGCTGTTGAGATTGCTATAGACTCATTCTTTGGCAATAGACATTATCAACACCATTTCATAGGCTTTCCATCTCTCACTAGAGTGGATAAGCTTGGAGTTCTTTCACTCACATTTTCATCTTTCATTGTAAGGAGAGCAATCAGTTGAGGGCCTCACGAGCCTTCCATTGGAGAGGGAAGGGACCCAAGTCCTCTTTCTCCATTGTGTATCTTTGGATTTCATCAATCAGACCAGCTTATATATTGGTGATATTGGTCCATTTTCATTTGTTTTTATTTTTGTTCCTATGCTCATAGTTTCATTTAGTTTTTGTTTAATTCTTGTTAATAGCTTTGTTGTTTTCTTTCTAACCTTTTACCATACAACTGTCATGACTAGCAGAGCCCAACTAGGCATGTAAGCACTCACTTTTTGCTCACACAGCGACGAGAAGAGTGCAAACAGTTTCTCTCCAAGCATGGTGTCCTCCACATATTACTTTGTGAAATTCATCAGTAACACCTTCTATTTTAGACTCTGTTAGGCAACTTAATAAGAAACCTAAAGGATCTTTCCAATATAACTTACCATAAATGATGTAATATTTAATTGCTTGTAACTTTAATGAAGGTATGAAACTATGTTGTTGTACCAAGGGGAGGAATAACATTTGTCATCTATTTGATTTGTTGGTAATGGATCATCAATTTCTTCAATATCTGGTAAAGGATTTTCAGAATCAATGTGATTAATTCCAAGAGATTTAATATTGGATTCAACAAGTAGTTTTGCTAAACCCTTTCCTTTTACCAATTTAGTTGGCTTGATCTCCAGATCATCTTCTTGAATATTTTCTAGCCACTTTCCTCTTCTTCCATCACTATCAGGTTTCACTAAGATTTCTTTAACAATACCGGTGGGTACATATTCTAGCACTTTGGAATGTAATACATGTGTCCAGAAATATTTAAGTTCTTTAACCATGGCATAAGCCTATTTTTCTAAAATATCATATTTCGATTCTCCATCTCTCAATCTTTTACTAAAAAAACAAATAGGTTGTTCAAATCCATCATTATTTTTCTGTAAAAGCATGTTGCAATTGTATGTTCATATGCAAAGGAAAAGACTAAGAATTCTTTCAAATAATATGGACTTACCAAAATTGGTGCTTCTCCTATGGATTTTTTAACTCGTTGAAAATATACCTTAACTTCCATTGTCTATCTCACCTCGTTGTCTTTCTTCAACATATCTTTGATTAATTTAATAATTTCAACAAAAATTGGAATGAATCTTCTCAAGAAATGGATTTTTTTTTTAATTTTATTTAATTTTATTTTTTGAGACCATATTTTTTGCATTTATCAAATGTTTGTCTGAGGTGTTTCAAATGTTCTTCATCAGAATTGGAAAAAAATTGTCAGATCATCTAAATAAATAACAACAAATTTATCTCTTTCACCAACAAAATCCAAGTCCATAGCTCTTTGAAATGTTGCACTTGCATTCATCAAACCAAATGGAATTTTATCATACATAAAAGTTCCCCATGGATTAGTAAATGAAGTTTTTTTTTTATCGTCCTCATAAACAACTATTTGATTTATCCCAAAAAACCATCAATCATAGAAATTTTATTTTCCCCTACTATCTTTTCAAGAATATGATGCATTTTTGGAAGAGGGTAATTATCTTTGAATGAAGATCCATTTAAGTTTTTGAAATCCACACATAATATTATCTCCCCATTTTTCTTTCTAATAGGAACAAGATAAGCTACCCATTCAAAATATCTCAGAGGAACAATAATTTTTGGATCAAGAAGTTTCTTAACCTCCCTTTCTATTACAGGCAAAAGAATAGGGTTGATATTTCTAAGATTTTGTTTAAAAGGCTTGACACCTGGTTTTAAAGGAATCTTATGCTCAATAATAGAAGTATCATAGGTTTTCAGATCTTCATAGGATCATGCAAAAACATCTTTATATTCCTTAAGAAATTATGTATATTTGTTCTTCTATTCAATGGGAATATATTTAGATAAATTTACAAGATTTGGACTTTCATTAGAACCAATATTACAATCTTCAACTTCTTTTGGTTGAGGCTACAAAATAGATTTCAAAGGGATATCATTTTTATTGAAGAGTCTTTCCAAAGGAATAAGTACTTTTGGAATCTGATTATTTTTCAACAAAAACATTTTATGATTTGCAATTTTATTCTTAAACTTTTCTTCAGTCTCCTTACTGCATAATCCAAGCTGGATCATTTTGATTTTCTTGATCAATGTGAGTTTTCGAAAATTTATCAATCATTTCGAGGAATTGCTTTATATGTTCATCATCCTCGAATATTTTCCAATAATGAACATTATATGGTATCGAAGGTTTATGTCTCATCTCAATGTGATATTTCAACTTTAAAACAATGGGTGGAATGAAAGTACTCGTTGCCTTGGCTAAGAAGTCAACCTGCTGATTATACAATCTTGGAATAGCATGAATATTAAAAGACATGAAGAAATTTCAATCAAATCCCATGCACAATTTCGATAGGATCTCATTCTGGGATGTTTTTCCTAATGTTCTTGTCTCACTTGCTTCACAATCAGTTTTCCATCTCCATATACAATCAAGTGTTGAATTTTAAGTTTTCTAGCAACTTCTAATCCTAAAATCAAAGCTTCATATTCACATACATTATTCGTATAATCAATATCAAATTGCAATCTATAAGAAAATGAAATTTAATACTCATCATTTGGTTCTACAAATAATACTCCAGCTCCATCTCCTTCCCATGAAGAGGCACCATCGAAATACATTTTCCACATTCCTTCTCTAATATTTACATTCTCCTCATAAATTTTAACTTTCTCATTCTTTGTACAAGTTTCAAAACCATCATCAAAATATAATATACAATTTCCTAAGTCCTTATTAGAAACATAAACTATATAGTTATTAGGATTTTTTGGATCACTGAGTGTATAAATCAGTCTTGTCTCTCTATACAGTCTCATAAATTACCCACCAAAAATAGGAATCATGGCATACGTCATATATAACTATATTGATCCTCCTAAATTAGCGCCCCAATATCTTGATAAAATCATGTCATACTTTGAAGGTACATTAGCTACTACCATATCCATAAGGACACTTTTGACTGGGATTTGAGCCAAATTCACAACTAAGTCCGCTATCATACCCAGACACTTAACTTTCCTAGAATCAAAAGAATAGAGATCTTGATAAGATCTGGTAATTTGCAAGCCCAATTTATCCATTATAGCCTTTGGCATTAGATTATGTGAAGCACCTGAAACTAGCATACAATTATGTAGTAAATGAACATGTACAATAAGTATAATATAAAATGGAGCCACAAAATATTTATCATTTTCAATATGAGGCCCAAACATTATTGTTGGATGCTCATCTTGAAGATTAATAACATCAGTTTGAATATTTGAATCCGTAATATTTGTGACTTTTGAAATTTGTTTCTTATATGAAATATTCTTAGTGATTTCTATCAAAGGTACTGGAATTTAAATTTTATTCAGTTCATTTTCCATATTAAAAGTGCTAACTAGTTTTTCTGGTTCTTTAGTCTGCACTTCTACTTTTTTATTTTCTTGTGTTTTTTATTTGTTAGGCCTTTACTTCATCTTGCTTTTTTTGAATTGTTGATGTTTCAGTAGATGGTTTTGAGACTAAAACTTCATTTCCTTTCTTTCACAACAAAAATGTTTTTGGTTGATCTACGACAACAATTTTATCTCTTGGCCTCAAATCATACTTATCTTGTAATTCATCCAATATTGAATAAGTACGAATTTTATATTGAGAGGTAGGTTCATCAAAATTATTAATATTTTCCTCATCAAACAATAGTCCAGAACCTAAAGATAGTTCATAATATTGTTGGGTTAGATGAGGTTCACTATTATCATCACTGAGTCAATTCATTCCCTCATCTATTTCTTCTTATTCTTGATCTTCATCTCCTTGTATTAAATTTTCAGTTTTGAAAGGAGATTGATTTTTTTTTCATTTGTTCTTAAGTGGTCTCTGTTGAAATTAAGGATTTGTATTAATATTTATCCTAAATTTATTTGGATTACTAACGTAAGAGTTGGGTTTGGCTTTCTCCATCTCCATGTTCGATAACTTATTTGACAAATCCTTAATTAACTTAGCCATTTCATCTATTTTCTCATCTTGTGCATTCCTTTCTAAACCTGAAGGTCCTTCTTGTTCTTTAAATTTCCATGTCTCTCCAATTCCCATTTCAACCTTGGTTTTTGATTATCCCGATGCCATCATATTAGATTCAATTTCAATCACATCATCATGCATCCTAGCTAATGTTGTATCTCTTATCTCCCTCAAAACTAATGCAAAATCAAAGTCAAATGCCCCTGCAAAAGTAAATTTTGCTGTTGTCTAGGATGGACTAACTTTGGATGGAATCTTATTGTAAAGCTTGTTAAATATTTGAATGAATTCAGAAACAGTTTCAAAAGGATTCTTTACTAAAGCTCCAAATTTAGTCAAATAATAAAGGTGGTCTTTTTTCTCACCCCATTGTCTTAAGAAAGAAGTTTCTAATTCATCATAAGTTGTTATGGAATCTGCAGGAAGTACACTAAACCAGGTTTTGACTTGAACCTCAAAAGTTTGTACAAACAATATCATATAAACATCTTCAAATTTGATGCCAAGTATATCAAAAAATTGATCAAAGAATGTCATATGATCAGTATTTGTTCCATATCCTTCCCCAGTAAATTTAGGTAATCTTTTCATATAATTATTGGGTAAATCATGTAAATTTGTAGGAAGGGATAAAGGAGCATATCTAGCAGCTACTTTGGCAAAGATCCTTGGGGGAGGTGGTGGTGGATTTAATTTTCCACTGCCTCTGATGCCTCCACCTCATACACCTTCCATTCTGGGTTTTGGAGATGAGATGCGAGGAATATAATGAAGATTATCAAAAAATTCAAATGATTGTTGCACCAAGTATTTAATTTCTTCAGGGAGATAATAATGAAGGCCTACTAGATAATCAAAAGGTTATGAATCTATTTATATATATGAATAATCAAAATCATAAGGGAATTGAGAACTAGAGCTTAGTCCTTTAGATCGACCTGATGAGTAGATGGGAGAAATAATATGAGAAGAACCTGAATATAAAAGATGTTCTTCTTGATTAACAGGGATAGAAACCCTTACTTTAGGAAGAATAATGATAGGTCGAGTGTAAACGATGTTATGCACTAAGGATTCTTTCTTAATCTCACATTCATAAATTCATGTAGAATAAAAAGGTGTATTTTGAAAATTTTCTCCTTTTAAATCGTATAATTTTACTTCAGGGATCTCAATCTCTAGACTTTCTGGATTAATTTTTGGAATACTAGTTGAGGCTTCAGTGGAAGAGGATTTAACTTGATGAGATTCTTTAAAATCAACTAAAGTTATTTCTTCCTCTGAGATCTCAACCTTTACTTGAAAATATTTAGGTTGATGAACCTTACCTGCTGATACAAAATTCTGTCTTAGATAACCTTTAGATTTGAGGATTTTTTCAGGATTTGAGATAGGTGTGGTATGCTTCTTATCTAAATTCTACTTGGTATTCTTTCTCTCGAATTCTAGATTTACAAAAATGGTGTATCCATATGACAATCAAAATGATCCTAAAATGTGTGTTTGATTCTTGTTCACCTTCAAGAACCAAAACTAAACTTTGTCGTACTCCCAGGGAAAAGAAACTTCATTTCTTCGTTCCCCGACAACGATGCCAAAAAATATGTTGTTCTTAAGATTTATTCTAGGCTCACAGAACAATATTAAGCATCCAAATTCTTATGATATTTTATTTTTATAATGATTTTTAAATCCGAAATAAAAGAGATTTCAATAGTATAATAATACAAAACACAGAGGCACTATTTATTTCTTTAAATATTTTTTGAAATAATTAAAGGATGGAAAGAAGAATATAAGAAAACATAATTGAAATCAAAACAAGGTATCCAATTTTGATAAATCTTATCTTAACTCCAATAGAAGAAATCAAAGAGATGTACTCAAATCATGAACTTAGATTAACAAATAATCAAAACACGTACACATAAATAGGTCTTATTCAACTCACAACATAATAGAGGAAAGTTTATCCATGAGTAGATGCTCAATATGTTGATATTGAGAGGGGGGTGAACTAGTATCAAGTACAATTTAAAACCTTTTTCAACTTATACTTAAACCATTCAACTATATCCAATGAACAATGAACAATAGTATAAGATTTACACCAATACACCACAATACACCATGCACAATATATGAGAAATAATCAATAGTTATTGTTCAAGGGAAGTAATGACTTCCAAAGGTAGCTATAGCTTCCAAATGTAAAGGGAGGGATAAACCTCCAAGAGGAAGATACAATCCTCCAATATCAAGAGATATCTGAACTCTCCATCCTTGCCCCTTCCTTCCACCCAAGAATATATGAGAGATAATAAAACTTTACATTAAATCATCACCATCAACCAATCATCACATCGAACCTGATAATGCTCCCTGAGACTTCTTCAATTTCTGAAATTATTCAATTATTGGAGTACTCTGATGCTATAGATAATATTACTCAATGTATTCTTTGAAAATACTCCAATTTTCACTCCTTGAATCCTCCCCAAAAAGAGGTTATAGAAAGAATGGTAGACTTTATTCAATTCTGGTCTATTCAGGAGAGTGAACTTGCACAAAATGCCTCGCGCTCAATAATTAACATCTGATTCTGCAAATCACACACAAGAAACTAAAGTTTGTACTATTTCCAATGAAATTTGTCCCACTTCATTTGGATTCTCTATGAAGAATTTATGACTATTTTACCCGGAACACCTGTTTATTGACTAGCTTCAGGACTGGTCACAAATCCTATCTTCCACATAGTGTATCTCCATAATTATAGTGAATCAAGAGCTGAATTTTTTACCAGAGGTACCTTGATATGTATTCTCAATACCATAGATATTTCACCATCTGAATCGTTCTAGAAAAAAAGTTATAGAAAAAATGGTAAGATGACCTGAAAATAATATACATTAGAACACATCACCAAAAGACTTCATCCTCCCTTGAAATCTGGCCTTCTTTTCTTCTTATTTCCTTTGAAATTCAACTTATATCAAATGAATGTATAATGATGTTTATTTATACCATTTATGTCACTTACTTTTAAAATTAGGTCTGAACTGACACTTTCTTATTTTGTAATTATTTTCTTTAATTATCTTCAAGGCCTACATGTACTTCCTTCTGCAATTCACTTTGTCATCTTCAAAAAATAATTTCTCCTCAACCATGAGGATCCACGTGACGTGCCACATACCACCAGAAACAAAATGATGTATACTATCCATCCATGGGTGTTGTATCTAGATGTGCATTTTCCTTCATGTTCAAATACCTTCATCAATATTGCAGTCCAAAACCCATGACTAGGGTTGACATCAATGACAACAACCAATATTCCAACAATCTCCCCCTTTGTCATTGATGGAAACACTCATGCTCCCCCTATCATCATGATCCCAATTTCTCTCCCCCTTTGACATCAATGGAAAAGGGTATGGATTCTCCCCCTGAGTTTATTGGCAAAGGGTAACCTTCTTCTTTGGGGCTGCTCCCCCTAAACATGTGGCACTCAATAATACTTCATCCTTATTTTTGGTCTTTGGGACTTTTTCTTCCTTGGAATCCTTTTGTGTGGCTTCTGTCTTCTATCTCTTCTTCATGTCTAGGATGTATATGTTGTTTGATATTCTTGTTGCAGTTGCAACCAATCTTCCTGAGTTATTTTCTTTGATTTTACATTTTCGGGAGTCAAACGTAAGAGTGTATCCTTGATCACATATGTTGCTAACACTGAGGAGATTATGCTTCAAATATTCAACCAATAGGACTTTTCCTACTTTTACATTTTCACTTCCAAGCTTTACAGTTCCTTTTCCAAGTATTTTGGTAGATGAGTCATCTCCAAATGCTACATTTCCACCCTTTTTCTTCATGCTGACAAATTTGCTTTGATCTCCGGTCATATGAGATGAGCACTCACTGTCTATGAACCATTCATCTTCTTCTTTTCATTCTTTAGTGACTAATGCTATTCGACAATTTTCATTGTGCAGAATTTCTTTCCTTTTCCATGCTGTAGTTGGTATGCAGACATTTGGCATAGGATTATCTTCCTTCATCTCTCTGTAATCTCGTGCTTTGTGACCAAGATTATTGCACTTGTAACATACAATATTTTGATCCA
>JASDQU010106375.1:70905-98583 GCA_032191745.1 Picea mariana
GGGGGGGGGGGGGGGATCAAGAACCTCATGGCCTTTCCCATGAATCCCACATAACTGATCCACCCCCTTAGACCAAAGGGTAATTAAAATAGGAAAATAAACATTTATCCCCTAAAGCCCCTCTCTTATGGAATCATAGCCCCCTACAACTCTAGTCCTTGTCCGTCTAGCAGCCATCGATGTATGTATTGTTAATAATGAACAAAACATTACATTTATTGGGAACACTAGCCTTTTACTAATTGTTTGGGCACTCTGGCCTCTCAACAATGCAACAATACATTATTTAAAATGGGGGTATGAAACCCATGGTGTTACATCCCCTCCCCCTTATTTTGGCACTATCCTTAGTGCATATACAAAGTACAGATCAAAATCTAATAATTTATTCAAAAAGTTGTGGGTACTCTACTCGCATGGCATCTTCATGCTCCCAGGTAGCATCTTCAAGACTGTAGCAGGTCCACTAAACTTTTACCAGCTCTATAACTCGATTCTGGAGCATTTTGACCTTTCTGTCCAATACCCATGTTGGTTGAACCTGAAAATCTCCCTTTGTATCTACCCGAATCAGATGCCAATGAATAACATGGTTAGGATCATGTACATCATGTACATATTTCTTTAGTAAAGAGACATGAAATACATTATGCACATTCATGGAAGCAAGCAATGCAAGCATGTATGCAACTGGCCCTATTTTGTCCAATATTTCAAATGGACCACAGAATTTGGCTGCCAGCTTTGTAAAACTACCCAATTTCAAAGAACTTTTATTGGGCTTCACTTTCAAAAGCACATGATTCCCTACTTTAAATTCTCTAGTTGTCTTGTTCTTGTCTGCATAAATTTTCTGTCTATTCTGAGCTGTCTTTAAATTCCGCTTGATCTTAACCATCTGGCCTTCCATATCCTTGAGCAACTTTGGCCCAAGTACTACTCTGTCTGCTGGGTTTTCCTAGCTCACTAGACTATTGTATTTCCTACCATAAAAGGCTTCAAATGGGCTCATTCTCAAAGAATATTGATACCCATTATTATATGCAAACTCAACCAAGTGTAAGTAATCTTCCCACTTAGATGGCTTATCCATCACATACATTCTCAACATATCTTCAATTATTCGGTTGACTCTCTCTGTTTTCCCATCTGATTGTGGATGGTATGATGTGATAAAGTTTAGATTTGTACCAAATCATTTAAACAATCCTCTCCAGAAATTGGAGGTAAATTTTGTATCTCTGTCTGAGACAATTGTCCTAGGTATCCCATGCAACCTATCAATCTCTGTCATGTAAATTTCTACAATATTAGTCGTTGTATGTGTTGTCTTTACAGGAACAAAATGATAAACCTTTGTTAATTTGTCAACCACCACCATGATGGAATCATGTTTCTTATTCATTCTGAGTAATCCTGTGATGAAATCCATGGTGATCACTTCCCATTTCTTCTCTGGAATGGGTAAAGGTTGTAGCAACCTTGTCGGATGCCTATGTCCATATTTCACCTTCTGACATTCCATACATCGAGCGATGTAATCAACAACATCCTTTTTCATTCTCGGCCAAAATAATTGGCTTCTTACTGCCGTAATCATTTTTTGGTAACCGGGATGCCCAACATAGGGAACATCATGCATTTCCTTTTGTTATCACCATGACGATCCTGCTTCAAATCTAAATTTAAATTTAGAAAGTGGCTAAATCAATGTAGAGACATGGCGTTATTTGGATGTTCGAGTCGTACGTGGTGGTAATATGGACAAATATGGCAGAAAAGAGAAGGAAGGAGTCTTACAGACCGTTGATCTCAAAACAACCCAGATCGACGATTGAGGCCTGTATCGGGCGATGAACTAGAACAACACTTAACTA
Organism: Picea mariana; assembly: GCA_032191745.1. NCBI lineage: Eukaryota > Viridiplantae > Streptophyta > Pinopsida > Pinales > Pinaceae > Picea > Picea mariana. Next base: position 72,783 of record JASDQU010106375.1, read on the forward strand.
TGCGAGGGAAAACTGGGGAAAACCATTATGGTTTTAAAAGTGGACATGTGGTGCATCCAGAGATACATCGGGGTGAAAGGCGGTCTGGATAAAACCATTTTCGAAAAAGCCCCGATGTCACATGTTCCAATACGTCAAATCAATGATTCGTGTAGGGGAAAGCGACGGTTGGTCAAATCATCGAACGCCACTCGTTCGGGTACTTTACGATTGTATGATGTCAGGTGAACATCGTTGGATAATGAACTCAATCATTTGAAATGGATTGGCCAAGAGTGGTAAACCAATGTACCTGCAAATCATCCTGTCAATGATTCATGATTAGAACTCTATAACTATTGACTCTCAAGTATGGAGGCATCATCTCATCCATAAGTAGAGTAATATCGAAATTGGTTGACTCTCTAATTTCTATAGGAACATCTTAGTCTCCATGAAAGTGGGATACACGGACAAATTCAATCAAGCCATATCCAGTGAAACAGGTCATTCAAGTAACAGGGCAGGTTTATCTACGAGTAAGAAGGAAAGGTTGATTGCATGTATACTAGCAACCAAATTCCACACGGAACCTACTAGAGACCTAGAATTAGAAGTTAGGATAAATCCCATCATGAGGTACCTAATCATCAACATACAAGTTATGAAAAAGAAATGGAGCAAATGACAGAAGACAAAAACCATAGCTAAAATGGCTGAAAGCATTGGGGAGAATCAATCAGTCTAGTTGGACACTCTAAAGGAGGATATCACTAAGATGAAATGAATTCTTAGGTGGGAATAAGTACATCCCAGAATATTTTGGACAGATGGGAGTCGAAGAAAGGGGCCCAGATATGACAGACCTGTTCCTAACGATCCCTTTAAAATAGTATAATTGTTATTAGAAATCATTCCTTTTTTGTAACTTATCTCTAATTATGGGGAAGTATGAATGTTTTGAATTCCACGAGAAATTCCTCTATATATGTATTATCTTGAGGATATAGAAAGGATGGAGAAAAGAGGAGCCTACCCTTTGTGCAGGAAGAATTTGTAAATTTTTGGGGCTAGAATGAATATATAAATGCAAAGGCAGATTTTGGACTATTTACGAAAAGATTCTAACTAGTGGTGATGTAAGTCTTGTGTTGTTTCATAGTATGTGATTCCTGTTATCCTATATTTCATTTTTCCGCTTTCATCTGTCTAAATTGGAGAATTAGAGGCCCAAAATTCATTATTTGATGCTCTTGGCTTAGCAATTTAGACTGTGTTTATCTCTTCTTAACCAATTTAGAATTCATTACTGTAATGCTCTGATGTAGTTATGTGTTTCTTTTTCTTATGATGCCATACTAATTTTCAAATATAAAGTCAGACTCACTACCTCATTTAGCCTGTTCGTCTTAATAGTTCTCATGTTCTGACAATGCATTGTTCATTCTAGACTCCATAGCCCAAATGTTATTTTCATCTCTCCGGTTATTTTATTATAAACCCCCAACACAAACCAAATATAGCCACCGATTTCCATAGCTATATCAAGTGACATGAGAGAGCCCTCTCTGAGTTGAGCAAGCTAGTACTTAAAATGGGACCTCCTCCAAAGCATTTCACTATTTGTTATAAGTTACCTCTGCTCCTTCCTTGAATATTCCAAACAATTTTTTCTTTACCTACTGTATTCCAATGATGATCATGAGAATATTGAAATTTTATATCCTCTTAAATTTGTACATGCATATCCTCACTGTATCACTAATTTTGATAAAAAAATTCCATCTGGACCATGTAATGACCATAACCAAGTTGATGAGCCTCATGAAACAAAAGTTGATATCTCACCTCTTGTACTTGATCCAACATCCTTCAAGACTCAACATAGATACAGACCCTTAAAATTACCTCAAGTCCTTCACGATTTTCCTCTTGAGAACTACAAATACCTACCTGTGTTTGATGGGGAACCTGATGTCATCTCAGCTGAAAAACACATCCAAGGGTTTGATAATTTTATAGAGTTGTTTGAGATTGACCATGATGATGTTTGTATGAGGCCCTTCTCTCAATCCTTGAAAGGGGACACGAAAGACTAGTTTAGACATTTGCAACCAGATACAATTGGCTCATGGGAGGAATTGAAGAATGCTTTTTTTAAGTTTTGGGGCGAGAATAAATATTTGGAGATACAACTATTAGAGTTCTATGCCTTGGAATGGTAGAGCAACAAAAATATCTCTATATTCAGTAGAAGGTTTTCCAGTATTTACTACAAATTGCTTGAAGAGATTCAACCCACTGAAGTTGTTTCCATGCTCCATTATACAACAACTCTTCATCTAGATTTGTCTTTCCTCCTGATGGAAATAAGACCTAAGTCCTTACAACAAATGTTTAATGATGCCAAGAATATTCAACACAACATCTAGGCATGTAAATAGATCCAAAAGGAGGGGTTGGATGGTCAATAACATGAAAGTGAATATGAACATAAAATAATTGATAGGATTGACAATATCATTGGTCCTCTTGAAGTTTCAAATGCTTATGATTGTGCAAAAAATTATATTCCACTTGTTAAAAGAAGAGGTGTTGTTTTAGGTTTTGAGCCATCCCATGATAAGCAGGGGGATGATTATCTTATATATTCTTTTGTAGACAGTCAAGAGGATGAGTTTGCAAATTAGTTTGTTGAAGAACAGATCAATGTTCCAAGTCTTTTCTTGTTAGATGACGTTGCATATGATGTTGATTTTCCTATATATGACAAATACAAGGATGATCGTGATGTTGAAGACTTTCTTTTTCAACAGTATAGTGAGGAGAAAAGTATTAGATCAGCTGAATAAAATTCTCTACCCTTGTGCTTTACTACATTCAAATTGTTGAAAGAGAATTCTCAAATCATTGTTGAGGCAAATGAATTTGTGTTGATGCAAAGTCACACCAAACCAACAAAACAGATTGACAAGATACTGGAGCACTCTTCTCAGACGCTTGATGACCCTATTCTTTGTTTTGAGGAAGACCTTGTAAATTCAGAAATACAGTCATTGGTCGAAGACAAAGCTGGAAGTGAGCATGTCCAAAAACCCAAAGAGATGGAAAAATGTACCTATGATGATACTGGAAAAAATGAAGAAGGTTTAGAATCAGGTAATAGAACCTTGCCATTGTGTTTTCCCTCATTCGAATTATTAAAAAAAAATGTCTGTAGAATTTCAAATCAGAGAACATCCAAGCATGGCATTGAAAGTGAAGAAAGCAATACACTTACAGATAAAAACTCTCTCCCCTTATGTTTTTCTTCCTTTGAATGGTTAAGAGAAAATCATGAAATTTCAGAAAAAAAAAATAGGGAGTTCTAACTATATTCACAGTAGCACTGTTTTACATGAAAAGGTTGTCATCATTAAAGAACACCAACTACACTCACATGCATTGCATGATCATTACTTGGAAGGGTATTTCAATTCAGAATTCCAATCTGTGCTTAATCATCAGATTAAAGGAGAAGCCGATCAAGAAATTTTTATCGAAGGTCTTTTCCTTTCTCCTAGAAATAATGCAGATGTTCAACAATATTACCAAAAAGACAAGGTATTTCAAGGTTTCCTTTCTTACCCTGAAAATGACGTAGTGATCCAATTTCTGAACAGCCTAGATATGGATGAATATTTTGAAATTTCACCTATGAAAACTTCGAACAACAAGGAAACCCTTGTGGAGGAATCTTGCTCTTCTATCTTGATTCCTTAAAGGGAATCATTCTTCCATATGATTCATGATCCCAAGACACATTATATGGGAAAGGTTTACGATCATAATCTACCAATAACAATAGATTACAACGAATTAATATTTGTACCAGATATGAATCTTTTTACACTAGATGATGTTCTCCAGCCATGGTTTCTTTATGACTCAGGAAATCCCTACTACCAAACTTCTCAACAACTCTATCAGTGTTTTAGAAGTAAACAAGTTGAATCACCTAAAAACAAAAATGTAGTGGAAGGAATGAAACACAATGATTGTTTTACGCATATTTTAGAATATCCATTTGCAATCCTATTAGAGGAAATAAACAATCCAAATGTTTTAAATTTTTTGAGAATTATGGATGAATTTCTGAATGAATCATCAATCAACAGGATTTGGAGCAAGCTTGTGCAAAGTAAAAATATAGTGGATAAAATGCTTGCATGGTTGCATTGGCATTTTGATTTCACTTGATTGATAGTTCATTTCAGTAGTTAGAGTAGATAGGAGTGTGAAAATAAGCTTGATAGTCACGCAAATTTATTTTTTTAGTTTGGATTCCCAATAGTGTGTAAAATCATATTTTAGTGGTGCATTTAGTATTCCGTATACAGTTGAGAGAAGTTTTCAAAGTCCAGTTTTAAGATTTGACATTCAGTCTTCAAGATGTAACAGAATACAAGAACATGTTTTGAAGGAGGCCCAATGAAGAAGTCACCAGGTCTACAATTCTTTGCTACCTCACAAGGAGGATAGCATCCCCAGTTGGAGTCTATGTTATCACCATGATGATCCTGCTTCAAATCTAAATTTAAATTTAGCAAGTGACTAAATCAGTGTAGAGACATGGAATTATTTGGAGGCTTGGGTCATACGTGGTGGTAATATGTACAAATATGGTGGAAAAGAGAAGGAAGGAGTCTTACAGACTATTGATCTCGAAACAACCCAGGTCGACGATTGAGGCTTGTATCGGGTGATGAACTAACATGACACCGAACTATGTGAGGGAAAACTGGGGAAAACCATTATGGTTTTAAAAGTGGAAGTGTGGCACCTCCATAGATACATCAGGGTGAAAGGCGGTCTGCCTAAAACCATTTTTGCAAAAGCCCCGATGTCACATGTTCCAATACGTCAAATCAACGATTCGTGTAGGGGCAAGTGACGGTTGGTCAAATCACCGCACGCCACTCATTCGGGTACTTCACAATCGTATGATGTCAGGTGAATGCCACCAGATAAAAAACTCAATCATTTGAAATGGATTGGCCGAATGTGGTAAACCAATGTACCTGCAAATCATCATGTCAGTGATTCATGATTGGAACTCTATAACTATTGATTCTCAAGTATGGAGGCATCATCTCATCCATAACCAGAGTAATATCCAAATTGGTTGACTCTTTGATTTCTATAGGAACATCTTAGTGTCCATGGACAAAGTCAATCAAGCCATATCCAGTGAAACAGGTCATTCAAGTAACAGAGAAAGTTTATCTATGAGTAAGAAGGAAAGGGCGATTGCACGTATACTAGCAACCAAATTTCATACAAAACCTGCTACAGACCTAGAATTAGAATTCAGGCTAAATCCCATCATGAGGGACCTAATCATCAACAGGCGAGCTATGAAAAAGAAACAGAGCAAATGACATAAGACAGAAACCATATCCGAAATGACTGAAAGCATTGGGGAGAATCAACCGGTCTGGTTGAACACTGTAAAGGAGGAGATCGCTAAACTGAAATGAATTCTCAGGTGGGAATAAGTACATCCCAACATTTTTTGGACAGATGGTGGTCAAAGAAAGGGGATTAGATATGACAAGCCTATTCCTAATGATCCCTTTAAAATAGAATAACTGTTATTATAAATCATTCCTTTTTTGTAACTTATCTCTAATTATGGGGAAGTCTGAATGATTTAAATTCCACGATAAATTCGTCTATATATGTATTATCTCTAGGATATAGAAAGGATGGATAAAAGAGGAGCCTTCCCTCTATGTAGGAAGACATTGTAAATTTTTGGGGCTAGAATGAATATATAAATGCAAAGGAAGATTTTGGACTGTTTATGAAAAGATTCTAACTAGTGGTGATATGAGTCTTGTGTTCTTTCATAGTATGTGATTCATGTTATCCTATATTTCATGTGATTCATGTTATCCTATATTTCATTTTTTCTCTTTCATCTATCTAAATTGGAGAATTCAAGGCCCAAAATTCATTATTTGATGCTCTTGGCTTAGCAATTTAGACTATGTTTATCTCTTCTTAACCAATTCAGAATTCATTACTGTAATGCTCTGATGTAGTTATGTGTTTATTTTTCTTCTGATGACATATTAATTTTCAAATATGAACTCAAACTCACTACCTCATTTATCATGTTCCTCTTAATAATTCTCATGTTCTGACAATGCATTGTTCATTCCAGACTCCATAGCCCAAATGTCATTTTCATCTCTCCAGTTATTTTATTAAAAACCCCCAACACAAACCAAATATAACCACCGATTTCCATATCTATATCAAGTGACATGAGAGATCCCTCTTTGAGTTGAGTAGGCTAGTGCCTCAGCTCTAAATCTGGTTGAAACAGTTACCTCTGTCGTTTGTCTATTCATCTTGATAAAATTTGCAAAGTGCTAACACCTTCAATACCAAATTCCTAAATTTTCTGGAACTAGGAACATAGATTCTGTTCTTATGCATGAGTAATCCATCTTCCTTTATCTCATACTCCTTTATTTTATGATGTACATCTCCTTGCTGTAAGCTTTCCTTTACCTGTAGGTAATGCTGATCTATAGCAAGACCATATAAAATTCTTCTCTTCAAGTCTGACTGATGCATACTGACAGCAATAGCATGCATGAGATGCACTCTTCTACTAAGTGCATAGACAACATTATTCTCTTTTCCTTTGATATGATTGATATCGAGGTCATATTCACTTAAAAATGCTAGCCATCTTGTTTTCCTGGCATTCAAGGTTGGTTGTTCAAAAAGATACTTCAAGCCAATGTGGTCTATCCTTAATTCAAATATCTTCCCCATGAGATAATGCCTCCACATCCTCAAGGCGTGGACAATGGCAGTAAGCTCCAAGTCATGTGTGGCATAATTCCTCTCATGCTCCTTAATCTTTCTGGACTCATAACTAATGACATGTCCATTTTTCATGAGGACTCCCCCAAGTCCATCCTTCCATGCATCTGTACATACCACAAAACTTTCATTTGAGTCAGCAATCTTTAACACAGGTGCACTAGTAAGTAATTCCTTCAACAGATTAAAATTCTCTTCACACTTAGGTGTCCATTCAAATTTAGTTCCCTTATTTTCCAAATAAGTGATGGGATGAACAATCTTAGAGAACCCTACTATGAACCTTCTGTAGTAAACAACTAATCCCATAAAAGATCTGACTTTTGACACATTTCTAGGTGTTAGCCATCCTCTAATGGCTTCAATCTTCTCTAGATATATTTCTATGCCCTACTCTAAAATAATGTGTCCCAAGTAATGGATATTATTTTGATAAAAAATAACACTTACTCAGCTTGGCATACAAATGATGTTCTCTCAGTACTTGCAGTACTAGTCTTAAGTGATGTTCATGCTCCTCTTCAGACTTAGAATAGATAAGTATGTCATCCAAGAACACTATGACAAACTTATCCAAATAATTTATGAATATGTCATTCATTAATCACATAAAGATAGCTAGTGCAGTGGTCAGTCCAAGTGGCACTACTACAAATTCATAATTTCCATACCTAGTCCTAAAGGATGTCTTATGAATGTCTTCTTCCTTGAGTCTTACCTGATGGTATCCTGACCTCAGGTCAATCTTTGAAAATATCTTTGCTCCTCTTAGCTGATCAAAGAGGTCATAAATTCTGGGTAGAGGATACTTGTTCTTTATGGTATACTTGTTCAGTTTTTGAAAGTCAATACACAACCTCAAGGTTCCATCCTTCTTTTTGACAAAAAATATTGGTTCTCCTCAAGGTGAAACACTTGGATGTATGTACCCTTTCCTCAACAATTCCTCCAACTGCATTTGTAATTCTTTTAACTCTGGTGTGCTCATTATGTAAGGTGTTTTTGACATCAGGGTAGCTCTTGGCACTAAATCAATTGACAAATCCATCTCCCTTCTTGGTGGCAACTCTAGTATTTCTTGGAATACATCTTCAAATTCCTGTAGTACCAATAAATATTCAAGGCTTGGCCCCTTTGTATTTCCTGGCTCTTCCACATGAGATGCATACAATTGACATCCTTTCCTAAAACATCTTTTTAGTTGTAAGGTTGAAATATTCCTTATAGAGATGGGTCTTGGAACTCCTTTCACAGTGCTCTATTTTCCATCTCCATCAAGACATGTAAATGTCTTGCTATGAAAATCTAGGACATCATGATGCTTGTCCAACCAATCCATTCCAATTAGAATATCATAAGACCCTAATGGTATGATATTTAGATCAACATTTGTATTCACACCATTAAGAATTATGGAACATCCTTTGACCATATCATGGATTGTCCTTTTGGTTCCAGTGGCTAGCTGAACCAAACTTGATTTTCCAAGCTTACTTTTCTCCAAATGTAATCTATCCACTATTTTAGGATCAATGTAACAATGAATTTCTCCTGAATCAATCAAAATAACAATAGGATAATTTATGATCTTACCTTCCACCTCTATCATATTGGATTGGTACTCTTCTTGTTGATCATCTAAAGCTGCATAGATTCTTCCCATATCTTCGACTGTTGTAGCCTCTTAAATGTTGTGCACAGTCTTCACTCTATCCTTTCTATGTGGGAAATCCTTGTACATGTGATTTTCTTTGCATCCCCAACATTGGATAGGTGGTATTCCTCTTTTTCCCAAGGAGTATTCTTTCTTGGATTCACCCTTAGCATACTGATCTTGATGATTTCTATTAGGCTCATTCCTATTGAAGGGAGGTTTGAATCCTTTCCTCCTTTGATCAGACCTGTCCTTCCTCTTATCCTTCCAATATTTCTGTAGGGATTCTCTTCTCTATCCTTTCTCATACAGGTATTTAGCCTTCCCGATGGCTTCAGTAAAGGTCTTGAGCTCATCATACCTAATCTTTTCTTTATAAAAGGTTGGCAGTCCACTCAAAAATCTTTTTATCTTTACCTTTTCATTGTTTATAAACCCAACATATTTTAACAACCCCAAGAATTTGTTCTCATATTCTGCCATAGTCATGCTTCCAAGCCTGAGTTCAAAGAACTCTTGCATTTTATTGTCATTGAAATGCTCTGAGAGGTACTCCTTATGGAAGTACTTCTTGAAATTCTTCCAAGTGATCCTAGTCTCATCAATATGCTCAACTTGCTTCAGTTGATCCCTTGTAAATGGTAGGTGGAAATCCTGGCTTCCAGGTTTGATGAATAGTTATGCAATTGAAAATACCTCTTGAGTCCAAGCAACCATGCTTCAACATCATCTTCCCTTTCTCTCTCACCATCAAAGGAGGGTGGCTTAAGATTCCTCAACTCTCCTTGCAAACTATCCACTTCATGTCTCCTTCTCTAATGCCTAAGAGGAGACACCTCTGGACTATTTATGGGATCTTTCGATGCATAAAATTTTATTTCTGAGTAAGGGGGTGAGTGGTGTCTATGAGTTCTTCTAGAACTTCTCGAATAACTAGCTCTTCCACGATCCTATATCCTTTCACGAAACCTTCCATCTTCCTCTTTTTTTGAGTTTAATCCCTTCTTTGTTTGCCTCTACAACTGATTTAAGCTCTGCAACACTCAAGCATTTATCTGACTTTTCTCTCTCATCAGCCTCTCATTGTCTACTTTGTAGCTCTACACTTCTATTTTTAGTCTTCTTATAGTTTCTATTAACATTTCCTTCTCTCCTCTTCCCTTGCATCCATTGGACTTTGTATCTACATTACCAACTCTGGTATTCTGGCCTTCAGCCTCCTTATCATGGATGGAGGCTCCCTCTCCTTCTTCCATTTCTCCAATATGCATTCTAAGATGATATGTTTAAACCCGTTAATTCTGCAAAATGTGCAAGCGATCATTTTGTTAGAATTATGCATATGATAAAAATAAATTGACAAACCATGTTATAGGTCATTTTTCTTTTCAATTCACGAAGAACATAGATATAGCAATCTGCATCATATAACACTTCCATGTTATCCTTTATCCGATACAAAATTCAATTCTACACATGTGCTTCTTTCAACCCACCTTCCCAGGTGACCACGATTAGAAACCACGGCTAAATCCTTCATGGCACTTTTCTGTATTGAAACAACCAATTCGACCATTAGCCCTTATTTCCTCAGCTCTCAACTACATGTGACCATGGTCATCATCTTGCGCTTAGTTGAAAAAGCGCTTATCTAAAGCTTCAGGACTTCGAAAGTTCGAAACCTTCAGCTAGGACCAGATCAATGGTCGAGATCCACCTTGGGACTTCAGCCTTCAGAAGTCTCAACTTCCCCTGCTTGCTTCCTCCTAGATTTATTTTACCTGGAGTTCACGATCTGTCGATGTGTGCCCTCCCACATATCCACATCTATAAATTGCTTTGGTTCTTCGAGCTTCAGGAGTTTCAAACTCTTCACCTTTGCTTTATTCCGTATTTCTTTCACCCGAAGTCGACGATTTGTCGACACGTGTCTCTTAYAGATCAACGGTTGTGAATCACTTCAGCTCTTCGGGAGTTCTCGACCCAACACCAATTGTCACATCTTTTTCCTCTGAAGTGACCAGTCTCTGGAATGCACGATTTGTCACCACATGRTGAAATACTAGAAGTGAACACATGGCCCAATTAGGCGGGTCACATGTGTCATGTTCTAACTGACATTTCAATCTTCCACATGTTAAAAACTCACTAACACATGGCACACATCCCATGTGTCCATGTCATACCAGGTGACGTCCGCAAGCCATGTCACTTTGGAATTCTAGGGTCCACATCACCTTCAGGTGATGTCATCGTTCCCCACCACTTCGGTTCTTCAAGCTTCAAGACTTCGAGCTTCAGGAGTTTCCACACTAGCTAACTTCCAATTCTCCTGAACTCTGAATTCTCGAACTGGCCAATCTGTCGACATGTGTCTCCCTTATCGGATGGTCCGTATTAACCCCAGACTATGGGAATTCGGGGGATACTTCTACATATATCAACGGTTCTTTTTTTTTCAAGATCAATGGTCCTCAATTAATTTGGGACTTCGGGTAATTCTTGCGCTAGTGCTTCGCTCTACAAAACCTTCTGGAGTACTAAGTCTCTGAAGTGAGAGATCTAGTGTTGCGTGTCCTTGTTGGTGGATGGTCCAGATGAAATCCAAGCTTTGGGCCTTTGGGAGTTCTATCTTTTCACATTTGTATTTATTCTGAACTGGTTATCTGCCAAAGTGTAGGATCTCCTGCCACATGTCCACCTCAATCAATGGTCTGAATCTACTTCGACTCTTCGGAGTTTCAATGTTCAATCACTAACATGTCACATCACTTAATGCCTTTCAATTTGTGGGGGCGCACATCAGCGGTTTAGAGTAACCCGCCTTTCACCTCGCAATTCTTCTGACGCTGACACATAACCCCTCAGTGAAACCATGATTTGGATTGTGAGACTGCCTTGGGGAATTGACTCCCATGCAACTTGGTTCCCCGCAATGCCTCTTGGCCGTCGATCTCTCTCTCCAATGGGATCGAATGGTTGTGACTTAAAATTTTCCTCTCTTTCATCGGACGACCCTTGTTCACCTACCCTCTAATCCAATGATCCCAGAACTCTCTTGATCCCACAGTGGCTATCACTCCCAAATTCGAAGGGGATGGTCACAAACCTTCGAAACCTTACAAAGGACCTCTGACATTCTCGCTCATGCGTAGATTCTATAATTCCATTTCTCCTAATATTTTCAACTTCACGGTTATAATTCGATCTCAAGCACGAGACTCTGACCAACAAACCCGACCCATACCGACCCAGTGTTTCAACCAGAAGCTCTGATACCAAATTGTAACACACCCAACCACCCACAGGTCGGGGTATGCCTTCTTCAAGCCCACCCTTGGACTTATTTCTCTTACTGATACCCTTTTAAATTAAGAAGGATTCATAAAAGAAAGGGATTTATCGACATGCACAACCATAACCAAAAAGCATGCATATTCTAAAGATTCAATTAAACGATAATTAAATACATAGCGGAATACATTCAAATACAGGTAAATAATACCATAACAGAGAGCACTTATCTTTATAAAGGAAGACACTAACTGGATGCAGACCAAGGACGTTCCACCCAATTGTAGACACTACTTCTCCAAATATCAACAACAGTGTCACCCTCGAGCTAGGGATACGAATCCACAAGGATGGTTCCAGAGTGTTACTTGGCTTCCAAAACCAGTCATCACACAATCTCTCATAGGATTTTCATCACTCACAACAATCTAAGTACCCATCTATATTCCACCCAGCTTGCACCACCCAAGGGAATGGACCTCCACCCTTCTCTGCCACGTAGTCCCTCAGGCAATCCTTCTCCTTCCAGGGATCCTATGCAACAGGTCCAGAATCTCAATGCTGGAACTATCATGACTCGTAGTTGTGAACAAATCTGGACACAGGCCAATGCATCTCGGACATGCAGGCCTCAAGTCATGGCTGGATTTACACCAGTGACCTATACAACCAATGAAACCATGGATTCTCTTCAGCAGTTTGGTTCCCTTTCCCAAGCCAAGAGGTGTATGAGGATGGATGAATGAGTGATAGGTAAGAATATAATGAATGAACAAGTAAAAATGAGCAATGAGCTATCCGTCGAACCCCCCATTTGACTAGAGGTAGGTTTAATTAATTCCGGGGGGGGGGGAGAATCAAGAACCTCTTGGCCTTCCCCATGAAGTCCACATAACTAATCCACCCCCTTAGACCAAAGGGTAATTAAAATAGGAAAATAAACATTTATCTCCTCAAACCCCCTCTCTTGTGGAATCATAGCCCCCTATAACTCCAGTCCTTATCCGTCTAGCAGCCAACGATGTATGTATTATTAATAATGATCAAAACATTACATTTCTTGGGCACACTAGCCTTTTACTAATTGTTTGCGCACTTTGGCCTCTCAACAATGTAACAATACATTATTTAAAATGGGGGTATGAAACCTGGGGTGTTACAGGTGGCTTCATAAATATTGATGGAAGAGTATCTATTGAATAAACAACTTCTTTTTTAATCTTTTCCAAGGTATCTTAACACTTACCCATGACTTTGACGAAAAGGGAATTTGTAATAGTGTTGGCATTTTAGCTGGAAAATGTTTCCCATTCCCATAACAGTGACAATCATAAAAACCAGTGATGAAATGGAAATAAAGGGATTTTTATTCTATTTTATTCAATCTAATATCTAACTAATATATTAATTAAAGAAAATCCTGCATAAATTAAATTAGAATTATATACAAAACTTTATTTAATTACCAAAAACCAGTGGTTTCCAATAGTGGTTTTGCTTTACACAACACGCAATCGAAAGGTGGTTTTTAGAGTGGTAACTTATAATGTTCTATTGTCTTTCCACTTGATGCATGGAATAGGATGTTTTCGCTAGATGACATCACACACACACAATGGTCTCTTTTTAAAAGTTTATGCAACTTTATTGCACACGAACTATTGATTTCACCATTTCTTTTTATCGACACTATGTATTGGACATGCCCTGCCACACAATAGCACAAATTTCTATTAGTTTTAACTTTATAAAACGTATATTAAAACACCTATTTTATATATTACAACTATAATATAATAACCTATATAAAACTATGTTGTATTAAAACTAATGTATATAACTAAACTAAGTAACATATGACTAATAAAACCTAAGCTAATACAAGATATATACAATCAAATATTTAACTAAATGAAAATAAACAAAAAACTAAGTTAAAAACTAAAAATAAAACCAAAATTATTAACTAATCCTAACATTTAACTATATTAAAATAAAATAAAAATTAAATCTGAAACTAATCAAAACTTGTACTTAGTATTAAAACTATATTAAAAATATCAAATCTAGACTAAGCAAGAAATTAAAAAGTAAACTAATATAAAATTAAAAGTGCCTATTCTAACTAAAATTCTGAGTTTTTATTTTAAAATTTAATCTATGTTCTAACATGTCACAAATTATTGTGCTAACATAACACCCTCCCTAATTTATTCTATTCACCATTACTCTAAGAGAATAAATTGTCCCCCATTTATTAAAATTTTTCTACTAGAAAACCTTTTAAATTCTTTCATGCAAATGTTAAATCCCAAGACTCTCTTCTTACTTTCCGAACTTTACCATTTTCATTGTTTTTAAAGAACACTTTGGCCCATCGATACACAATGTATCAATGAGATTCCTCTTTCCTTCATTGATACACAATGTATCGTCAAGAATTCATTTTCCCCCGCTGATGCACAGTGTACCGACAACATCCCCTTTTTCCCACTGATACAAAGAAGCAACCAACACATGAGTTTTTCTTACCACTTTCTCTTGTATTGGCGGTAAATATCTCATTAAACACTAGTACACTGGTGATAATCATCCTACAATGGCCAATACATCAAAACTTTTTCTCTTTTTTGTAACGATATGCAACATTTTCATCTATTTCCCCCTTATTGATGCTTCACTCTTCACCATAGTGTAACCTCATAGTGTTTCGACAGTCCATCCCTCTTCATCCACTAATACACTGACGCGAGATCACCTTCTCAATGCCAATATGTCATTGTTCCATTTGCTTATGACTGCCAATGTATATCAGAGAGATTCTTATCTCTTGGACGATACACGTTGTATCGACAATTTTCATTCAACTTCGTTGATACAAGGTGTATCGATGAGTTTCCCTCTTCTTAAGCCAATATGCCAGTAGGAAGATCTCAATTCCTCATAGAAACTAAGCATATTGATAGTTATCTTACTTTCCTCGTCAACATAGACTATGTCACTAAGATGATTTCATCTCAAAGCCTCTCCCAAATTCCTCCAAGTCAGATCATTTTTGATACACCCATTAATCATGTTCTTTTGGTTTCCAATGACCAAGCATTCCATTCCTATCTAGATAACTGATGATTGATTTCCTACTAATTTTTTTTATCTATGTGGAATTCATGATTGAGTATTATAATAATTTGGGCAAGTTTGTTTGTGTCGCCAAAAACCTTCACTACACATATTGTACCAGCATGCATATTGTGTGCCTTTTGATTTTATCAATAAAATCGATCCTGAAAGTATCATTTATTGTTAGGTGGGTCAATTACAACATCTATAAGACTTACGCTGACTCTGAATTACATCTCGGAAAAGAATTGGTCCTCCCTGCTCATGAACAGTGTTGAGCACTCCAAACATCAATTGGTTGTTTTCATGACATATTATTTCTTAGTTTTTGATAGATAACCTCAGTCCCAATAGCTAAATTAAGAGATTGTATAACATAGATTTCATAGGAATTGACAGAATGGAATTCAAGTGAAGCATTAGAAACAACGAGACCCAAACATTCATTAAAAAATGTCTTCGCACACAATTTTTGGTCACTAGTCAAAGTGTAGTTTTCATCCTTGAAGCAATTTAATTGCATGTTTTATAAGATTATGATTCCAACACATCTGGCATAATCAAAATCTGATGCTCGGAAGTGTCAGAATGATTTCCAAGGATTTTCTGCCAATACTATCCTCGTTAACCATGACATCATTGAAACATTTGAACGAATTGGTAATCCCTCTCATTGAAGACCTCTCATCGTGATTTTTGCATTGCAAAAATGATACCCCATTCGAACATCATGTTGACTCCTCAAAAAATCACAACATGAGATCCCTGCCTGCAAATAAGTTGCGATGCATTTATATGTACATATTATTAATACTAAATAGGTGGGACCCCTTTAGGATAGTAATAAAAGGAAATGACTCCTCTTTTTAAGATGTCAAAGTTTCTCTTATTATTGTATTACAAGAATAATTACACAGTTGGGAACAAAACAAAAACTCTGGTTCTAATTGCAATTTATGGATGATTGGTTTGTAATTTGATTTGAAAAGAAATATTTATGTCCTTAGACATTCTTTCCCTTTCTACATCTAGACTATAACACTAAGCGTGAATTATAGGCAAACTTATGTTATATTTGGACAATAGGTCATCATACGGTATGGAATTTCTTTGGCAAATTGTATATGTTGTGGATCCTTGTGTTGGTTTTGGCCCCGACTTTTGATATTAGAAGTTCATATAGTCACTTTGCCAAAACAATGGACATATGTGTAAAGGGTTGATGGAAGCTAGCGTTCTTCATTGTGATATGGTTGATGACATTTAATCATGGGATATGGGAAGTGACATGCATTTATTGCAAGTCATTCTTACCCTATCTCACGGACGCCACCTTCACTATGTTTTTGGAATTTGTTGTGGGCTCTCTGGTAAATAGAAACTCTGCCATTTTCGGCCCTTGCAGGAGTTGTGCTTTGTGGTTTCCTTAGCTTTACTATTACAAGTATGAAAATTTTGTCTCTTCATTCATTAAATTGAAACTATGCTAGAGTTAAAATCACTTTGTTGGCTCTAGGATTTTGCATACAAAATGTATTTGTTCTCCAAAGTTTATAGCATTTCTTTTTAAAAAACTCTGGCTGTGCAAAATCACATTTCGATTTGGGTTTATCTTGTTTTTCCTTTTGGGAATTTGAGCAACTCAAACCAGAACCACATATTGACTTTGTGTTTGGGTTAGGGTATGAATTATGTTGTGCTTGGAGAGAACATTGTATTTATGTTGTTGATACAAAGTCTACGGTGTATTGTTTGCATTTTGGTTGTGAAAAATGAAATGTGATCGTATTTTCTTTCATGTTGGCATAAAATTGATCTGAACCTGAATTATTGTTCGACGTTCTACTCTTATTGGATTATATGGATTGGCTACGTTTGGAACAAACGTTGGCAATTGTACTGTTGGAATTTTTTTTTACAGCAGTTAAGTTTGTGTTTGCTTAGATTCTATGACTAATTTCTAAAGTGTTCTCTTTTTCTGTAAAATAAAATGGAAACGAAGGTTTTTTATATTACCATAGCCAGACCCAGACCTTGGAAAAATTGTATGTTGTAAATGATGTCACCTTGGAAGTTTGACAAGAAATTATTATCTCCCTTCTTACGGGATGCACTGCAAACCTCACACCTACTCTATTTCGTTTCATGCCTTGTTTCTCATTGAATTCGAACATGTATATAATATTAGGTTTTGTTTCTTTCCCCAATAGTCACAAAATTTATTCGAAACCACAAAATCATGGGCTCACTATGTTATTTATCCACGGGGAATTTGGTTGACTTCTAAATTTAATATGAGTTATTGATTATTAAACTCATACTGGGGTTTTCAAGCCACTTTGGTTTAGCTGCTAATGGTTTGAGGTTATAGAAAAAAATTTGACGCACTGTCGAAATGTCCTTGTGATTCCTTTCAGTCTTTCATGTCAATTTAAAATATTTTAGTTATGATTATTTTCAAGTCAAAATGCTTTGTTATTGGTCTCCTACAAATCACTTTACCATTTTAAAATAACATCTATAGTTTTGTAAAAAAGGAAAGGAAGATTATGAAAGTTGGTAGTTCTAGAATTTTCCTCGAATTTGATATTAAACAGTTTAAAGGCTGTAGTTCATGGATGTTGTATGATGAATTGTTATAAAATAAATGGTTGTGGCTCGAATAAGGTTTGGTTAATGGGATTCTTGCTTTCTAAATCAGCTTGGTGAATAGTGGTAAAATATTTCTAGTAAAGAATATTATTATGAACTTGTTTAGTGCTCAACACACCCTAAAAGCTTTTATGAAATTTTTTCTCTTTTGGGTACCACCTATTTTCTTTTTGTTTTGTTGTCGGAATTAAGTCCATTGTGTAGGATCATTAAGTTCACTTCCATGTCTCGTCATTGATCATGTTGGATTTATTTGGACCTATCATAGTGAAACCTTTGTATCTAAAAAAGAAGTTTACATTTTAACTAAGAATCCGCAGCTAAAATTGTGACCCACGCGCTTATGTTTGGCATCAAAAAAATATGAGCAGTAAAATGACCAAATAGTAATGATAATCATCGATCACCGATGTATCATCGACATTGGTAAAAAATAAGTATATTTGCACTGGTTGTTTGCAAAGAAGATTCAGGAAATGGCCGATATCCCATCGACATCGGTGAAATATGAGAGGGATAAACATTGACATGGGTCATGAAAAACTTCTGATAACCGATTACTGATACATTTGTTTGAGGTCGGTGAAATATCAAAGATTTAAATCCTATAAAATTTTCGCATTTACACATCGCCGATCACCGATCCCCGATGCATTTTCGGCATCGACAAGTATCGAGGGGGGTAATCCGGGAACAATTGTTTGAACATATTGTCGATCTCTAAACCTTGATATTTTTTTAGCACTGACAGGGAAGGACCTGTCTATTAAAATGCTTATCTAACAAAAATCCCCAATTCTGAATAAAAATATTAAAATGAAGAAGCCAATTTCAAACGCCACGTGTCTTTGTCACGTAGGGATTTCGTACGGCCTAATTTCATCCTGATTCACCTTAGGTTTCCACGTGTCCTAGTCACACTTTCAGGTCAACATTTCCACATCAGCATTGTACGGTAAAATGGATCGACATCAAATTTTTTTCCAAGAGATATATATGAAAATTTTCTAAAGGAAAGCGTCGACTCCCGATCCACCCGTTTAAATTAGCATAATGATGGGACATTTTCAACACAAAATAAGATCATATTCTGCCATTTAATAGGCCAATTAATGTTTTTCTCTGCATACATTCCTACCCTGTGCACTGATTGAATAACGTGAATTTGAAATTGTCGATGAACCACAATGTAGCATGCGCCTGTGCTGCCAAACTATGACTACATTTAATCTCAAGCATAATGTGGCTATGGCGACATATTTTGTAGAACCACACCTACAACCTGAATTGGATAATTGATGCGACAAGGTAAGTATTCTCTTCGTTTAAATCACCAAGACAGTTTTGAACCCCAACATTCTGCACACAAGTTTCTCATTTCTAGAGTAGTTGAAAAAGTGAAGAGAGCATCTCAAGAGTTGCGCTTGATTCTCAGAATTTCAAAACCAGGTTAAGCTAGTGCGAAGAAGAGGTATGTGTTAAATTTATTATTTTGGCAGTCTCATTTTTATATATCAACATTCTATCTGCAACATGGTATCTAGCGTTGTTCTATCTGCAGGAAACAATTCCTCCAAGGAAGCCAATGACTAGACGCCCTTCAAGGGAACCCAAATTGAAGGAAGCAAAGGTTGGTGAAGGATTTTCTCCCGACACTACAAGGAAGTTGGAGTTTGCTACTAGAGTGGAACCGGACATCAAAAAAACAACTAAGAAAGAATTTTCTCAGCCCCCTTATTTCAACGATACAAAATCAAGCACTCGATCAAAGATAATGCTTCTGCAATGGGGATATTTGTTCAATAGAATTAACTAGGAAGACTACCTGGAGTTTATTCCCCACAATGACCCGAATGTAAGGGCACTCAACGAATAGGTTTTTCCAAACATCAAGTGGTCATGCCTGCATATGGTAGCCTTTTGAACCCCAGTCTTTACCTGCATTGAGACTCTAGGTTGGGAATCGACCATAAAGACGTGATGAAGTGCCTAGTCAATGAGGAGAATGGTGGATGTGTTAGTGTTTTTATCCTGACAAAGGTCCAAAAATATTACAAGATCAAGGAACCATAGGAGTGGTTAAACACAGATTTTGTAGTGAAGTTCTACGAATTCCATGACACCAGTCGATTAATGGCCTCCTGGTGGAAGGAAGACAAGAAATTCACAAACCGAAGCAACGACTAGCATGGAACAACAAATCTAAGGGAGCCATATATCTACTTAATGGCTCTAATTTTATGATAATATGGGGAGAAAGATTGAGCTAAGTTATTGGAGGTGTTAACACATAATATTGTATTATAATTTGAGATAATTTCCCAAAATACAATTTCTACAGTAGGGTTCCTATACTTTTGGACAACTTGAATTCAAGTCAATTTTTTAGGGGTTTTGAGAAGAAGTTTGTAGTAGTTGATGATTCCATTGTGTAGCAGACATCATAAGATTTCCAACCATATATATTGCAGCCCAAAAATCCTCTGGGAAGGCCTCCAAACACCCTCTCAAATACCACACTGTGTTTCTATTGAGAGCACACCGTGCTTCTGCAATTTTTGAGTGACTAACTTAAAACTTGTATTGTGAACAAATGAGAAGGTATTTTTGAAAACTAGAGGAGGTTTTTGTTCATCACATACCAAAAAAAAAAACACCTCTCTTAGTTTTGAAAAACATGTTATGGTTAGAGAGATATTAGACACATAAAAGGAGCTACATAATCACCTAGCCAGACACACAAAGGGTGCTACAGAATGTGCATAATTGTTTTACAGTGGCGCTACATAATTTCTTGTAACGATTACTGTTACAAATTTGATCATAAAACCAAAACTACGAAATGTGTTTATCTAAAATTTTTTGTGGAGAAATATGATATCTCTGTTGACTTTCTGACCAAATTCTAGCCTGACCCAATTTGTAAATTGAGAGAAATAATTAAAACACTAGTGTGCTACAGAATGTGCTGCCAATTCTCTATTTTTCATAGTTGATTCGATATTCGCCTTGTTGGGAGGTTGCCACATGTCAAGGAGGGTTCAAATGGATTATCAAATATGAGTTATATGTCAAGGGAAACCTACACCTAAGTTTTAGCTCCATTAAATACCTCATGCAGTGAGGTGGAAACAATTTATTAATGACTTCCAACAATTTCCTGAAAATTAGCAGCTTGTTGGATTTTTGTCTCTTTGACTGTTGCCACCTATCTCCAAGGCTTAGAATCCAATGGAGGAGATGGGATTTGACCTCCTTAGGATATTTGGATGTTATTTTCTATTTAAGAGAGGAGAGAGATCTTGGAGAGGGGTTGGATTCATGAGCCAAGAGAGGAGAGAGCTCGAGGAGTAGTTTTAGTTGCTCATTTGTAAGCCTGAGGGGTTGTTTGTAATGACATTTTCTTCCTTTAAAGATTCATGAGAGATTTTATCAGATTGTCTTCTTTGTTTTCCCACTTCTTTGTTATATTCTTTCTTGAACATATTGTAGGTTTTGAGGATCATAGCTGCCATTGATTAATGGATTCATGAACAACAGAGGATCTGTTGTAGATTTCCCATTAAATAATTGTTCATTGTTTAAGAAAAATCTTATCTATTGCAGAAAGGATCTTTGTATAATGGATGTTCTTCCTTTTTTCATATTCACCATGGTTCTACTCATCATTATATATCTCTTTGTCTGATATACAGTTTGATTTTCTTTGATCTGTAGGATGTTATGACTCCATGCCCAATGGAATGCCTTTGCAGACATTTTGTTGCCCTCTCCATTTCTTTCCTAGTCTTGTTGATCCACCTAATCAAACCATTTAATCCGTTTATATTCTGATGGGTATTGGGATTTCACTTACAACAGTCTAAGTGCGACTCTCATTGCTAACAGGAGGCATGGATGCCCCTGGCATACACCATGGCCATTTCCAGGAGTAGTTTCAACTGGGGAGAAATCATCTCCAAGAAATTGAGCACCAACATATTGCAAGATCAAACACCATAGGGAGAATCACCTTCTTTTCACATGGCTTCATATCTACTAGATGTGATCTGCGTGAGGAATGTCTTCACTGGCATGAATCTGAGCTAGCACATCGCAGAGATACATGTACATGTCTACCTCAACATCCTGTGGGAAAATAGGTACAGTAAATCTTATGCTCTCATTTGCAATGAATTCATAGCTCGGGTTTATTTCATTATTTTCAAAAAAGAATGCCCAAGACTGTCTGTAGCAGTCAAGAAAATGATTTCAAAATTAGGCCACTAGTACCTAGATGAAACCATGACCTATATCAGGGTGTTCGGGGCCACTGATGCACCACATTAACTCCCCATTCATGTCCTAGACTGGCTTGTCATAGGATAAATATGTTACCATACCATCCTGGAGGGCTATAACACCACTTTGGTTAAGGACAAGAAACGAGTATTCATACCCTATGGTTTCCATGTAGGGTTTTTCATAGTAAAGGATATTGCGCAAGCTAAACAAGAGGGTTTGAGCCAATTGGAATACATGTTCATGACAAGACGATTTTGAAAACATGACCCTAAAGGCATAGTTCTCCAGCATGTGTCACAAGTCTCTTCTTGCTGGCCATACACACATGATAAGTTTGACGACAAGATATTTACAGAATGTGCTCAGGACTGGGAGGAGGTGCTATAGAGAAAAGTTAACCAAAGCATGACTAGGTTCAAATCTATGAGTATGGATGAGCAAGTCGAAACAATAGAACAAATGGATCAAGAAGCTCTTAGGGTTAGAGAAGAAAATAGAGCATCATAAGCCACAAATGCACAAAGGAGGGAGATGTTGTTACTAGAAGAAGCCCAAAGAATCATTCAGTAGCTAGAAAATGATCCTCAACTATTAGAACCTATGAGGATCACCCCGACCGACCCAATCAACATCAGAGAGGAGATAGATGCCTCAGAATCAAACCGACTGGAGGAAACCATAGATACAGAAAACCCTAGATTTCTGTCACCACAGGATAGATAGTCGATGACTATTCCAACCTAGCATGAGATTCCAAGAGTGCCAGGTGAAACTGGTGTGCCTAATCCCCTTTTTTATATAATCACTATCTATGATGATGAAGAGAGTTTGAAGGTCTCACTTATAATTATGATACTGATTACAGAGGAGAAGGAACTAGGGGGAACATCTGCTCCAACTCTCAATGCATCAATGCCAAACCCCATGTAGGGTGACCATGAAGTAGAGAGTGCCTTAGAGATTTCATTTGTCGACCTATCGGGGACTGAGGACCCTGAAAGATAGCTCTAGGGACGAGCTAGGTTCTGGTGAACAAGAAGAGGAATTGCAACAGTTAGAGATAAACACCTAAACAACCAATCACCAAGTAAGTATTGAGGTTGTGATTGTCTCTCCAATTAAGTCTGATACCTCACCAGCCAATGAACCCCCGAAAGTGTTCATGTCATTGGAACACACAAAAGTTTCCCTTGTCAAAGAAGTACAAGAGCCAGTCCTAGAGAAAATATATACGGCAGGAAGCCTAGGCAACACTCTAACCCGGAGAGACCAACAATTACCTGAGCATGTGGATGAGGTCACCAATATACAGGTGATTGCTTACAACAGAAAGAGGAAATCCATAATTAGGAGAACAACCAAGAAAAGGAGGCTCACACTGGATAGCGTGATTCTCATCACCACAAAAGAGAAGCTACTTAGAACAGAAAATGCGAAGACATCTGAGCTAATCAATGTAGGGATGGCTATCACTGATGCCATGCTAGATCAAGAAAAGAAATATGAAAAGGAGTTGGTCACCGCAAAGAAGGAGCTAGACCATCTGCGCCATCTGGTGAAATATTACCAAGACTCCACACAAGCAACCGTTTTCCTGAAGAGTGAATTTTGAGATGCATATGCAGGATTCACAAGCGAAAGATATCTCTTCACTGCATGTGTAGTCAATTTTCAAGAAGACACTCTCATGGCACTGGAAACCTGCAAGGACATGGATATATGGTATGAAAAGGCATACCAAGCTGTAGAACAAATCGATTACATAAGTGCAGTACAGAAAGTATGAGACACAAAGGAGCATGGCATCTGAGTGTTGATGGATAACATGATCTCTTGGATCATGAAGGCAGTCAAATACTAGGTAAGTATGGCCCGAGAACCTCAACAAGAGATACAAAAGAAGTGGTCCAAGTGCAAAAAACTCTAGGAAAAGATCAATCGGGACATGAAAGACATTGGCCTCCCAGAGTTCGGCTCACCCAAAGACTTTGTCGACTTGCATGACATAGTCAAACGACATGTAGAACATGACTCGGCGTGGGAAGTAGAGATCACCCAGGTGGTGAGCATGAAACTGGGTCAGGTATAGAATTTTATGGAACATTCGATCAAGGCTCATGTGGTTCTGCAATGTTTAAGTGCCAAAGTGATCAAATATAGAGAACGGGTGATAGAGATGAAGGAAACCCTTTCAGCTCCAATGGACCAACACATATTCTTGTATGCTAACACATGTGAGGATCTCTTCATCAAGTGGTCAGAATATGAGAAGAGTCATCCACTCTAGTAGAACCACGATATGATTTCCAGAGAACAAAGAGATCGAGCGCCACGTGGAAATCTTTTGTTTTACTTAACACAAACTTGTGTTAATATGTGATTGATGGTAGAGCTAAGGAAACTATTTTTCTTGCACTTACCTTATTGCATGTGTATTTTCTTTCAATAATTGTATCTTCGTTAGTGTGAAATACTATCAAGTTAACATATTATTACTAGACTTGTAATATGTGTGAATATCATTGTCTGCATGCTAGAGCACGAGGGTTATCCCAGGCTCAACCTTATTCAGTAATTAAGAATCACCTCTATCAGTTGGTTTATACCATCACACTTTACTTTATCAAACTCATCTAATAAAATAAAAGACAAAAAAGAGAAACATTTAATATGAAGGAGGAAATTTCACAGAAATATATCCTATCAATCACTAAGTAAAGCCCATTGGTAAATTGGCTAGATCGAAATATCTAGAGAACCATTCCACCCATCAAACACTGTCGAGTCTAATTGGGCCTCTAAGGTGGGTTTGGTTTCTACTGTTGAGTTAAAGGGATCTTGGACCCCTCAACAAAATTGGCACTAGAAAGAGGGCCTGAATGAATGAATGGATAACGAAATTCATGATAATATATTTCGTGTATCCTACAGATTCAAAGAAACCCACATGCATGGCTATTCGTTCTCAAGACAACCCACATACAAAGAGTACTCCTAAAACGAGTAACTCACCCCAACACGAGGAAGTAGAACACCTATTCCCTGAAATACCTTATGCTCTTCCCCACGAGGAATTGAACTAGTTCAGAAGAATCACAAGAGCTTACGCTAAGAAAATTGGATCGTTACCCTTAGCTCTATTACTTCCTCGTAGAAAACAAGTAAGAAGACTAGTTTTCGACACCGCTGACTAGGTTTTTGTTCACACAATAGAAGACCTGATAGATTTTTCCCTCACATAGATTGAACAACCCCTTAATTTAATCCCAAAAACACTAGCTGGTAACTACTCTGAGCCTAACGATTTAGAATCTAACGAGGAAGAGTTTGACTCAGATCACTTAATTTTGGAATCGGATGACATGGAGAATAATAACAATAATAATGAATAAAGGGGAAATCAACCTTGGTTGGCCAGATATTCTCTGGAAATCCCATGATAGGTACATAACCTCCCTCGACACCCAAAAAAATTACTTCCCAAATTCGACCTTGAAACCTCTGGATTGCCTGAAGATCATATTAAAAAGTTCATACTATCTATAAGACTGATGAACATACAACATGAAGATGTAGTGTGTAGTTTTTTCCCTATACCTGATCCAGGTGGATATCAGTGGCCAACCACCTTTTCCAAATGGCTCAAAACAGTTTTCTGGCCATTTTCAGAATTTACTATTTTTAGCAGGTTTTAACTTCAAGGGCCATTTTGGGGGTCCAAATGAAGGTTTTTCTAGATCTAGGTTCTCAATTATAGATGAAGGAATAATTGAGCCCCCAAAATGAATCTCCTCGACAATACCTTTCCAATGAGCTATCACACGCCTAAAACGGAGATCGTATGCAAAAGTTACGACCCCGGGAAGTTGATGCACCAACTTACCCAAACGGGGCCCACATGACTTTTGGCGCTTCATCTCCTAGGGTTAGGTTTTT